>JAXQKK010000046.1:0-281423 GCA_037042445.1 Hansenula sp. Y91-04 | reverse complement strand
TAAGTAAATAAAGCTGTGTCATTAAGTTAAGCAATTTTTTTTCTTTCAGCTGATCCAGGCATTGGAACAACATGTGCTGTGAAATAAGAATTTTCTTTATTAGCAACACCAGCAAATGCAACATACCAAGCAATAAATGAAGTTATAACACCGAAAACACCACCAGCTCTAGTAACTCCAACTTTTGAAGTAAATTCACCAATTGATAATAATAAAAATGTAATTTCCAAAAAGAAAAATAATGAAAAGAAGGCAACAGTTGATTTTAATGTACAAAGTAATATACCAAATGTGAAAATTGCCCAACCTAATAAGAAAAATCCAACTGCATTTGCAAATTCGGTTTCATCTGTATAAGCATCAGCAATTCCAAACCATTTAATATTTATAGCTGCATAACTTAACCAAAATCCACCATATGAACCTAAAGCGGTACCACCAAATGTATTCTCCAGGGCAATTTCCCACATACCAGCACATAATTGAACAACACCACCATAAAAAAATGCAGATCCAACAACAACATTTGGTGTCTTAATACCCATTGCTCTAGCATTACACATTGAAAGTATAAATGTTGTTAATGCAAACCCACATAATCCTAATGGTGCAGGATTTGCAAATTTATGAGTTGATGGAGCAGCTAAACCTGGTTGTAAAGTACCACCAAAAGCTTGAACTAATTCTGATTTTAAAACTTTTGTACGTCCAATCATAATATATTCTGAATTATGACTAATTCTTGAAATTTCAGGTTCTTCATTTTCATAATTATTATATTGATCTTCTCTATGTGATGGATTTGATTGTTTTTCAACATCTGATCCTGTAGTGTATGGTATTTGAGTATTTCCGTCTGACATTATTACTTTTCCTTTTCCTATATGAAGTAAAAAGCTATAATAAATTACAAGGGAATCTTATTGAGTATTTATAAATGAATTGTTCAAAAGGCTTATTGTTTTGGGCAACTAGTGTATAAGTTGTGTCAGTGGGGCTAACATTTTTTGTTCTTTATGCATTTGAATTGAACCTTGAAAAGGGTATAAAACACTAACCTCAATTCGTATTCCTAAGTCTTTTAAAATGCTTTGATTAAAGACTGATCATCAAAAATATAACTCAAGTTAAAAATTAAGTTATTCCTCCACATTTCACCTTTCAATGACTCCAGGGTTTTTTGACATTTTTTCACTGAGCATATACAAAGATCGGATACTTTGGAAGGAGCCGATAATTAGTAGACTTGAAAACCCACAATTGCCAAGTACCTATATCTACTGTGTGAAGGTTACAACCGCTAGAGCCGTAAGCCGATTATAATTAAACAATGCCTTGCTCGTCAAAGAGGGTTGAAACTTGTGATTTTGAAATTCGTGAGGGAGGTATTCAATTTAACCCAACGGGCGGCATCCCTTAGTAGATCCCATCGCAAGAAATTAAGCAGCTTGTGGAGATTCCAGAAGCATAATCGCACGTTTTGGTCTGACAGATTGGGTGATTGGAAGCTGGATACTTGATTAACACGTCAAGAGTAATTTGGTTTAGTGGTGTTCATGACTAGAATGATTATAGATTTATTGAGATCGATCGCTTAATTGATAGTTTTGAGAGCCGAGAATTTTAACTATGCTCAATTTGGTTCGCCAATGCGAAAATGTCTTGACTAAAAGTTTTGACACAATAAATTAATATTTAGCTGTATTAATTATTATCATAACTCAATTCAGTATTAGATCAACCTACAGTTATTTATTCGGGTTCCGTTATTTCTTTGATCATCATCATTTTAACCAAGTATCAAAACCATTATGGTCCACGTACTTGCTTAAGGTGGTGAAATGATGATAACCTTACAAACTATTCCAAGTAATCAGCCTCATTATCAAACAATTCAGTCCAATTATACAATATTGGTCACTTAACTAATTGTACCTAATTGATAATTCTATATCCTTTGTACCAAAACTTAAGATCAGATCATATTGAGCTGGTCATTGAGACTCAATTGGGGTAGCTTTTTGGGTTTTTCGTGTTTTGAGTTTCCCAACAAGACACATTTTCGGACAAGGGCCACGATCTGATGAGTAAGTGATTAGGAATCGGTATAAGCTAAAATTCAATTCAATTCAATTTATACGTACCTTAGGTTTGTAATGGTGATGAATTAAGTGATGTGATTAATCCTTTAATCGTATGACATTGGTTGTTCACCACTTCTCTTCTCACTCTCCAAAGCTAATTAACTAAAACACTCCTTGCAGTACCTCATCTATCTGATTGCCTCAAAAAGAATATGTAATTACCATATCTGGTATCAATGTCAGGGATTATATCTTTATTTGAGGCCCGTTTTCATTATCTGCTTTGTTTCCTTTAAATCTCACATGTTGTATGTTGTTTTATGTTTACTTCTTCACCTTGGAAATTGGATCCATCTTTTGTGTCATCCAAATTAGGAAATTTCATCAAAGTAGTTCCAAACACCTATTAAAAAAACTATAAGCTGCAAGAATGTAAGAACTAAATCATGGCCTCAAAACGGAAATCATTATTTAAAGAGAGCTTTTGATTCCTTTGATGATCCATAATTGTTTCGTATTTTTCTTTTCATCATCAAAACAATAATAATTTTAACAATGCAACCATCAACTATCACTTCATCTGCTGCTCCAAAGGAAAACAACGATAACCAAGACAATTTTGTCTGGAACGGTTTCTGGTTCACTTGCACCATTGCTTAAAAAGATTTGCCATTTCTAATAATATTCTGGTGATTTTATAAATTCTTCTTCTTTGTTGGTTATGTGCCTGCTGCTACTAGTTCTATTGATTTCTTCAATCGGTACACTTGAATATCTTTAATACAATCTTTTTAAATCTTTAAATTTTTAAAGTAGACAAATCAACTTCAGATATCTTACTCTAAATGCGTTGAGGAATAATAACAGAGTATGAATATCAGATTATACTGGAAGCATTTGATCACTGCAAAAATTCATTAATTGGTCTCCATTTACAGAGAACCCAATTCAACTTACTCTTGAGCACACATGCATGTCTCCATACTGCAAACTAGAGATCCTAATTTGGACTTGAATTATCCCCAAAATAGTAATCTTTGCTGCGCATTTTACAAGGTACGTTCTTGAGGCAACTTGATTCACCATTTTATTGAAATTTTTCACATCAAAAGTACCTTCTTGCATATTGAATCATTTGTGTCATCCAAATCGGGAAATTTCAAATTTAGATCAAAACTACCACCAATTAAACTCAAAATTTATTATGAAACCATCAATTAAGGGTTAGCCTCAACAATGGAATGTGTATAAATAAGCACATATCCTCGACAAGAAATTGTAAATCATTTATTCTTGTAAATCATCAATAAAAACTTCACATTCGTTTCAAAAATGCAACCATCAACTATCACTTCATCTGCTGCTCCAAAAGAAAACAACGATAACCAAGACAACTTTGTTTGGAACGGTTTCTGGTTCACTTGTACCATTGCTTAAGCATGTTATGGATCACTAAATAAATAACAACCAGCTGCTGTTTTGCTGGTCTATATCTTAAGGACAATATCTCTCTTTTTTTCTCCATCAATTACTTTTCTGCTCGTGACGAATTCAGGTATTTCAACTGAATTCTTATAGATTCCTTTTTTATCAAACTTTTAATAACACGATATCTGTCTAAATTGATGAAAGTAGTAGATAAGTAGAATGAATGTAGAATTGTCGTTGTAAAAAAAGTGTCTATTTTTTAAAATTGAGACGGCCACTCTGAGAGATCTCGGATCTAAGCGCCCTGGGCTTGCACTAAACTCAATTGACTCTACAAAGAGTGAATATTTCATAATAAGTATGTTTGATTCCATAATAATAATAAGTCTAACTCATTTCTCAACAAAGTCAGTTATTGGGTCCCCATTTTGTGATATAGCATACAATCCATAGAAAACATGATTCTCCACTAATGTATCATATATACCAAATTTTAATAAATCACCAATTTTGTCAAAGATCTTTGCCTGAAAAGTGATTTTTCTACTTTTTGCATCTTTAGGGTCTTCTCCCTCTTTGTCCTTAGCGTCTTTATTTTTTTCAATCAATTTGTTGTTTATTTTCTCTTCATATCTATTTGTTGTTAATCCAATGGATTCATTCTCTTTCAATTCAGTTAAATTATCATCAGCATCCAATGTTAAGCTTTCAGGAGAGAAAACTACACCATCTTTGTTTTTCGGATCAGTCGAAGTATCCATGGTGACATTACCAGTGCTTCTCAACAAGTAAGGGATCCCACCAAGTCTTTCATAAGGGAATATTGGAACAGCAGGCACAACATCACCAACATGGATAATATTTATGAAATAACCTTCTTTTGCATTAATAACAGCTTGTAAATCATCTCTTGTTTGAAGAATTTTCTTTGGATTATCTTCAAATACCTGGCTAATCACTTGTGGATATCCTCCACCTTCAATGAAACCAATTTTTGGGGCTGCTAAACTAACAACTAATGGATTCCATCCTACAACTTGTGCTTCGAGACCAAATAAAGAAGCAAGAGCACCACCCAAGGAATGACCAGTGATTAATAATCTATAATCTTTGAAATCATCTGATTCGATATATCCTTTTAAAATTTCAAAAATTTTATGTTTTTCCTCCAATTGTTCAATAGCTGTATAGAAACCTTCATGTAATCTAACTGGTTTTAAAATTTCAGAACTTTTCTTCCAAGGATTTATAGGTTTATAATCAATATCCAAAACATTTGCATTTGTCTTGATCCATTCATCTCTTGTCTTTGTACCTTTAAAAGCCACAATCAAATATTTTTTAGTTTTCTCAACAGCTATATAGGAAGTACCACCAAGACCTTCAACTTTAAAAGAATTCAAAATATCAAGATCATCTGAAAGTGTTTTCATATTTTCAATAAAATATTCAAGTGATCTATTGAAACCTTTAATTGCCTCAATTGAATCTTTATCCTTTTCTGAAATTTGTTCTTCAGTTGGTTTACGAAGTAAATCAAGTGTAATGTCTTTATATTTATCTGGTAGATTTGGAATACCATAACTCAAACGACAAAAGTTTGCACAATCAATCACTAATGGATAAATAGCTGGTGTCTTTTCAGTAACATGAATCTTTTTCTGAGGACCTTTTACTGATTTCAAATCATCTTGATCTTCTTTCTGAACAGAATCAACAACTTCTTTTAACAACTTTATGAAATCATCATTGTCTAGATCGGTATCCAATCCTAGTGATTTTGATATTATTGACATCTTCACCGGTTTCTGTAGGTTGAGGTTTCATTTTGGGGGCTCAAGGGGTGATTTAGCTGTCTATTTATGTGGCATTGAGGTCACGATTGTAGATCTTTATTTAGTCTGATCTGAATCGTTTCAAATTGGTGCATGAGTACGCTTATACCCGAAGGGTTCTTTAAACAGAGACACAAAGATTTCAACTAAATATTCTACAGATAAGAAGCTTTCTTTACTAGTATATTTATATTTCAACTAATTGTGTTTCACTCTATTAAAGCGATTTAAACCACTTGGCCAAACTACGCGGTCTTAAGAGACAGAGATCAAACTTCAAAAGTACCTTATGTTATCTCCAGTCTTAATTCACTTCGACTGCTGTCTTTGAGGCGTCATTGCCATTCACAGTCTTTATAAACCCTTTGAGAGGATTGAGCTCCAAGGCAAGGTTATACATCACGTAAAATCTATGTATATCCATCAATTTATCCAATTCCAACAGATCAAAAATCTTTACAGAAAATGATCTATGTCTATCTTCTGAAGCTTTTTCTTCATCATCCACTCCTTCTATTGGGAATTTCTTCTTCAAGAACTCATCAAAATGTTGTTGAAATTGATTTGTTTTGATTGCATAATTCTTAGATTCTTTTAACCCACTAGAATAAATATCAACATCTGCATCAAGAACCAATTTTTGAGGCCAGAATTGTGATATATTTAAAGCAAAAGAATTATGATCCTGGAGAATATATGGAATACCACCAGGTCTCTCATAAGAAGGTCTTGGGACACATGGCATAATGTCACCTTCATGTTCAATATTTATAAAACAACCACTATTAAGATCAAGTGGTGCAGCACTGTCATGTTGTATAGCATAGATCTTTTCAGGAGTGATATCAAACAATTTATTTATCTGTGATTGATAAGATTTTTCTTCACCAGTTATTTGTGCTTTTATTCTTGACTTCATACTGAGATAAGCCACTCTTGTACCACCAAAACTGATACATAATGGATTCCAACCTAATGCTTGAGCTTCTATTCCACATACACAGGCCAATGCAGCACCTAGAGAATGACCAGTTATCACAAGTTTATAATCAGGATATTCCTTACGATAATTATCCAATATTTCAAAGAATTGATAATTTTCTGAAAGATTTTTAATAGCACTATGATAACCTTCATGAACTTTAATACCTTTTAAATCTGGATGTTTTTCCATCCAAGGATTATTTAAATGGAAATGAACACTTTTCATTTTTAAATTAGTTTCTTTCCATTCTTGTTTCTTTGTTGTTCCTTTGAAAATTACAATCAACCATTTTTTCTCAGGTTCTAATGCTATACAACAAGAACCACCTTGATCTTTTACTTTAATCAATTTTAAAACTTTTAATTGGTTAGTCATTAATCCTTTAAAAGTTTGATGAAACCATTTCAACCCAAGATTGAACATATTCAATCCAGATATATCTTCTATATCAACTTGTGAAAGAGCAGCATTCCTTGGAAGATTAAAATAAATTTCTTGTAAATCATCAGGCATATGACTTATAGCATAACCAAATCTTGAAAAATTAGCACAATCTGCAATCAATGGATAAACAGCTGGTTTTTGAACAATTGCCATAAAGGGATCAACAACCATTTTCATGGGAAATTTAAACATAGGTTCATTTCTCTCTTGTTGTGAAATAGTCTTCATTCCTTCTGATAATTCAGCGAAAAGTCCTCTTAGCTCATCATCTGAGCAGTTATCAATTTGAGATATTGTCATAGTGATGGTGTAATCTATTCATCATAGCATCCAAACGATCATAATTGCCAAAGCCATCACCTTTTTATACCATTTTTTATTCATAGCTGATCATTGTTTAAGGTTATGTCTTTGTTTATGATTTAGATAGTTTTCCAAATGACTAAATTTAGAACCCGTTTGTAAGTTTGTGTATTAGTTCAATTTGACACAAACTAAATTATGGAGTCGTAAACATTCATTAATGCAACGATGATCCCAAAGAAGCATTCTTAAACGTCACTAAGCATTTGACTGTGTAAATAGAAACTGTATCTTTGAAGGCTTTAATATTAATAGTTTTTCCACTTTAATCCGGAACACCAAAGATACGGGGAATAAATAGCTAGACTGTACTATTCTGACTTATGAAATCAACCTAGATCACTGTTGAAATAAAGGATATTCTGGTTATATTCCCCATGCTCTAATCAGCACTCCAAACACTACTGCCAAAAAATGCCCGCAAAAAAACGAAAAAAATCAAATCAACCTCACTTATAAATCTTTTTTAGATCATCAACATGTCACTAAAAGATAGACTATCATCACCAGTCCCATTAGTTCTAGATGGTGCCTTAGGGACATTATTACCAGAAGAATCACAATCTCATCCATTATGGTCTACTCATACACTTTTAACTTCACCAGAAATAATTAAATCTATTCATGAATCATATATCAAAAATGGTGCTCAATTAATTCAAACTTCAACTTATCAAACTAGTGAGGAAGGTTTACAAAAATCTGAATTTGGGGATTTGAAATATAAGGATGTCTTGATGAAAAGTATTGATTTGGCTTATGAAGCTAAAATTAAAAGTGACAAGCCGGAAGTTTGGATAGTGGGAAGTGTTGGTCCATATGGAGCTTCTTTAGCAAATGGTGCAGAATATACAGGAGATTATGGATGTATATCATTTAAAGAATTGGAGGAATTCCATAAAGAGAGATTAGAAGTGTTGTGTTTAGATAAAAGAGTTGATATAATTGGATTAGAAACAATACCCAATATATTGGAAATTGAAGTATTAATATCATTAATGGAGAAATATAACAAGAATTATTATTTGAGTCTTAGTGTGAGTGAATCAACTCTTGCAGATGGTTGTTCTGTTGAAGAGTTACAAAGGGTTGTAAAAGGTGATGGATTAATAGCTTTAGGTATTAATTGTCTTTCTCTTGATCATTCTTTAAAATGGTTGAAAACTCTACAAATTTTCCAAAAGGATTTGATAGTTTATCCAAATTCTGGTGAGATTTATGATGGTGTTAAAAAGGATTGGATATCTAATCCTAAAGGAACCATATCATGGAGAGAATATCTTAAAGAAATTAAAAAAATTGGAAATGTAAAGATTATAGGTGGTTGTTGTCGAACAAATCCTGATACAATAAAAGAGGTTTCTTTATTAGTTAACGAAATTTGGGATTAATATATAGATTCTTGGATTAGATTCATTTTATTGAAAATTCGTATCAAAGTTACCTATTGCAGTGACTTCAGGTCGCCTAATTCCTCACTCTATACCACCAGACGCTTCAATTTTATATCCCTATTATCCTTATCGCCATAATAATACACCTAAATAACTCACATCCTCAATTTCATCCATTCACTAACAAATAATTGATATTTCATCAATATTTCAATCTATACCAATTACTAATTTATTACATAATCCGCTTTAAATTGGGGTTTTTCAACGATTTAGCGAATTCATCAAAGCGCGGTTTTAGCTCAGTCGGGAGAGCGTTAGACTGAAGATCTAAAGGTCCTGTGTTCAATCCACAGAAATCGCATATATTTTTTTTGCCACTTTTATTGAAAAATTTTTCATTATTAAAATGAATATAATCAACTAATATAATCACCTATAAGTCCGTTAAGTAGGCTTTTAGTCTAGGTACCTTTCCATAAGTTAAATAAGTGTTCCATCCATTGTTTCCATATTAGGCAATCAATCCCGAAATCGATAATTCCCCAAAATAAACGTCATCTCCACAAAAAGTGAATGACATCAAATTTGACATTTTGAATTTAAAATTTAAATCAAATTTGAAATTATCGAAAGGCTGAAGGAATATTAAGAAATTGTACAGCCGTTGATTATTTGAAAGGACCCTTTAATCAATGATCTACAAAGGTTATAACAATTAGCAACATCATAATCATAAAATTAATAAATAGGATAATAATTAATAAATAACATTAAGAATATACTCTCTTGATCTATATAGAATTAAATCTAATAAGTCTTTCTCTTTGGCATTGGAACACCTCTAACAGTAATGTAAGAATTTTCATTAGTTGCAATACCAGCAAATGCATTATACCAAGCTATAATTGAAGTTATAACACCGAAAACACCACCAGCTCTTGAAACTCCAACTCGACCTGAAAAATCACCAATTGTTAACAATAAGAATGTAATTTCCAAAAAGAAAAATAATGAAAAGAAGGCAACAGTTGATTTAACAGTACAAAGTAATAAACCAAATGTGAATATAGTCCAACCTAATAAAAAAAATCCAACTGCATTTTTAAATTCAGTTTCATCTGTATAAGCATCAGCAATACCAAACCATTCAATATGAATTGCAGCAAAACTTAACCAAAATCCACCATAAGAACTTAATGCAGTACCACCAAAAGTATTCTCCAGTGCAATTTCCCACATACCAGCTAATAATTGAACTAATCCACCATAAAACATAGCTAATCCAACAACAACATTTGGAGTTGTAATCCCCATAGCTTGAGCATTATACATTGATAAAACAAATGTTGTTAAAGCGAATCCACATAATCCTAATGGAGCAGGATTTGCAAATTTATGAGTTGATGGAGCAGCTAAACCTGGTTGTAAAGTACCACCAAATGCATCAATTAATTCAGATTTTAAAACTTTTGTACGTCCAATAGTTATATAATCACCAGAGTGTGTAATTCTTGATAATTCTTGTTCAACAGGACCTCCATCACGATGAATTGTATTTTGATCTCCATTATAATTTGTTGTTTGATTTTCTAATTGGTTATCTGAAGAGATGTTTTTCTCTAAATCTGGTTGATTGTATGACATTGTTAATGATAATCTGTAGTAGAATAGGTATGTATATAAGTGGGAATAAAGTGTTGTTATATATTCACATCATCATATTGTGGAGTAGTTTTTGTGGTTTGTTACAGATGATTTAGTGAAAATAACTCAAATTCATCAATCATTATAAGAAATCAATAGCACCTCCACAAACAGACACTAAAAGTAATCAATGGACCCCGATTATAGACTAATTTTACCTGATACGTAATCTACTCTAATTTAATCTACTCTATCTTATTCTACTCTACTCTACTCTATTCCATAATCTATTCTATACTCATCATTCATGGTCATCATCATTCTTGGAAGCCATTCCATTGAAACTGTGCTGAGTAACAGCTTATGTCAAGCCACCCACATTAATCAAAGTGGTGCTATTTAACAAGGATACTTTATTCAATCCAAGAATAATTGGGAAATAGGTTGAATGGTTGTTTAATGGTCTTGGAATGGGTCAGTTGATTAATTCTGGTGGTGCTCTTTGTGGGTTGTTGAAGGTTTGATGGATAAGAGTAGTAGAGCCGTATATAAATTGACACATAGAAATAAGCATCATTCCTCGGTTATTGTGATGATATAATTATAAATAAATATATTAATATATCACTCTTTATTAAACAATCATTTAACAATAGATTAATTCAAATCATTAATTAATTCATTCATTTATTCGAAAATCTTTGCAAATTCGCAACCTTTATTCAGCCGTCTTCATAGTTAAGATTCTTTTTTTTTTTTTTTGTTTTTGATTTTTTTTTCTAAAGTAAGCAATTTTCAGATTGAAATCATATCAATATAGATCTTTTATACCCATTCAATCAATTGCATTATAGACTTATAGATCCCCAATGTCCATCTTATCATTCTACACATCTTCATTACGTACTCATCCCAAATTAACAAATTCTCTAAGTACAGGATTTCTTTTCGGTTCTGGTGATATAATTGCTCAATTTATACAACCTGATAAGAAGGTCAATTATGATCCCAAAAGAACAATAAGAGCAATTATTTATGGTTCATTGATTTTTTCATTTATTGGTGATAAGTGGTATAAAATTCTTTCAAAATTAAAATTTCCTGGTAAACCATTACAAAATCCAAAATTAAATAATTTTAGAAATGGATTAACCAAGATGACAATTGATCAATTAGGTTTTGCACCAATTGGTATACCAATTTATTATACTGTTATGAGTATATTAGAAAATAAAGATATAAATGGAATACAATCAAAATTACAAAATAATTGGCTTGATACATTAAAAGTTAATTGGATGATTTGGCCTGTTTTCCAAATTTTTAATTTAACTTTAATACCTGTTCAACATCAATTATTAAGTGTTAATATACTTTCAATTTTTTGGAATACCTATCTTTCAATGAGAAATGCTAGAAAAGGTCATGAAATCGTACCGGTTCATTCACCTCCTGTACCAGAATAAAATATATATATCATGTATATATATTCTATATATATTATTTATATCAACATTGTACCAGCTTTAAGAATATCTTGTTGTAAATTATCTTCACCATTTTGTCTTTTTAAATCTTTTTTTTTAAAAAATTCAAAAGTATCATTATAATTCACTTGTTCTTTACTTATTTTTTTCAATTCAGGATCAATAAATGATGAATTTTCTTCAATTGATTCTAATGATTTACTAGATAATTGAAATTTAGGTGGTGGCATAATATGTTGTTTATATCTTGTGGGTTTTTTCACACTTGATCGTGGTGTTAATAAACTAATAGGATCATCATTTAATCCTTTTGGTGTTGATTTTGGTGTTAATCTTGCCTTTTTCCTTAATGGTGATGATTGACGTGTCGTTGATGATGGTGTTAATAAATTTATTGGATCAATATTAGATTTATTTGATAATTGTAATAATAATCGACGAACAGGTGATGAATGTCTTTGAACATCAGCTTTTGACTTTTTAAAATTAAATTGAGTTGGAGATGGTAAATGTGCAGTTCTTGTTGATAAATTTGGTAATGTAGCCATCAATTGACGAACAGGTGATGAACTTCTATGCATTGTACGACCTCTTGATTCGGGTTTTTGAAATGGTTTGGACTGTTCAACAACACTAGTAGGTCTCTTTGGTGTCGAAGGTGGTGCCATTGTGGTTCTAATTGGTGAAGTTGCTCTAGTTGTTTTCCTTGGTGTCAACATTACAATTGGATCAGAATCAATTGGTTTGGATCTGGTTGGTGAAGGGATTCTTGTAGAAACTCTAGTTGTCTTTCTTGGTGTCAATAGTGCAATTGGATCGGACTCTATTCTTGATCCCTTGGAAAATCTAGTTGGTGAAGGAACTCTAGTGTTAACTCTAGTTGTCTTTCTTGGTGTCAACAATGCAATTGGATCATCTGTTAAATCAACAGTTTTCACAGGTGGTTCCTTTTTTCGCCTTATAGGCGATATTCTTTTTGATTCCCATACTTTTTTGGAAATAACACCATTTTTTCTAGTTAACAAATTAATAGGATCTTCACTAGGATCCCAATCTTCTTCCTCATCATAATCTTGATCCTCTAGTTCATTAATATCATTCCAAATACTAGTTCTTTGGAAATTTTGTAATTTTTTAATATGTCCTGTATCTTCCTCTATACTAAAATCTTCAAGATTAACAACATCTCCTTGGTTTTCTTCATCAAATGCACTATATTTAGCTATAATGGCATTCCATATTATATCAATCTTCTTCCTAGATTCAATTTGTTTGATATCTAATCTTTGAGATTCTAAACAACCTTCAACTCCATATTTTTTAGAAACTAAACTCTCTGTACGTTGTTTTTTTTTCTTTGTTGGTGTGAAATAACGATGTAATTTAGCATTGTTCATCTCATGGATCTTACTCTTTGTGGTTATTTTCTCCTCTTCAAGATCTGAGTAATATTCTGGTTCATTATCTGATAATTCTGATTCTGATGATGAACTAAACGCGTCATAATTTCTTCTTCTAGGCTGGAATTGACCACTCCTTCTCGGGTTATAATTCTTCAACAGCAACATCCTGATCAATCCTCTAATCTCTTTGACCCAAACAACACCCAATAGACAATAAAATATTAATTCTTCTCTGAATCTATTCAAACTTTTAAAAGACTTTATACCCTTTTCGTTAATAAAAATTGTGCCAGCATAAAAAAAAAAGTATATTCGCGAATTAGTTCTTTTTCGGTAGGAGCAGCATATTTGACATAAAATTAATTGGAAAATGGTGTAAAAAACTCATGAATTTAATGGCTTTGAGTAGCTATTTGAAGGATATTGATTTATTAGATATATGGAACTTAATCTTCCCTTTAAAACCACCAAAAACCCGTCCAAAATGGTGCAAAATTCGCCCAATTCGGTGAGCTTCGGTTTAAAAATGTTGAAGCAAATCGGATCAAGAAAAAACAGTATCAAAATTCCAACTTTCAAAAACATTTTGAACATCTCCAGATTTTATAATAATATTAATTTAGTGAGAAAGATTGTGAATTATGTTTAAATCTCAACATTTAAATAGATTCATTCGATGTCGATCATCATTATTATCTAAAAACCATAGATTCTTCTCTCAACAAATACCCAAAAATCCAACATATTCAATCAAGACATCATGGTCTTTTAAATCAAATCCTAAAAAATATATATTCTTTGGTCTTTTCGGTACAGGAACTGTTTTCTTCTTTACAAATGATACTTTCCATGATGGTATAAGACATAGTTATCTTACAGCTGGTAGAGTTTCAGTTGTTACATGGGCTACAATACAATGTTTTTATCATTATAGAAAAGTTATAAATACTCAATATGAAGATAAAAATTTATATTATGATGCATTATCAAAATGTCATTTAAAATGTGCAAAGATAACTTTGAAAGCTTTGGAACAAAATGGTGGGATTTATATTAAATTAGGTCAACATATAAGTGCAATGACTTATCTATTACCAAGAGAATGGACTGATACTATGATTCCCTTACAAGATAAATGTCCCGAATCTACATATGAAGAAATTGATGGATTATTCAAGACAGATTTAGGGAAATCTATAGATGAAATCTTTGCAAGTTTTGATAAATCTCCAATTGGTGTTGCATCTTTAGCTCAAGTTCATATTGGTATTTTAAAAGCAACAGGTGAAAAAGTTGCAGTTAAATGTCAACATCCATCTTTAAAACAATTTGTCCCATTAGATATCTATTTAACTCAAACCGTATTCAGTGCATTAGATAAAATGTTTCCTGAATATCCTTTAGTTTGGCTTGGTGAAGAATTACAATCTTCAATTTATGTTGAATTAAATTTTAATAAAGAAGCTGAAAATGCAACTAAAACCTCTGAATATTTTGAAAATTTCCAAAAGGAAACTGCTTTAAGAATACCAAAAATTGTTTCTTCAACAAATAGAATTTTAATAATGGAATATATTGGTGGTGCAAGATTAGATAATCTTGAATATATGGAAACTCATAATATTTCACGTTCTGAAGTTTCATCATGTTTATCTCATATTTTTAACAATATGATTTTCACTCCAGGTGTTGGAGTTCATTGTGATCCTCATGGTGGTAATTTAGCAATTAGACCAAAACCTAAAAATGGAGGAGATCCTTCAAATAATCATAATTTTGAAGTTGTTCTTTATGATCATGGATTATATAGAAACGTACCTACACAAATGCGTAGAGATTATGCACATTTTTGGTTAGCACTACTGGATAAAGATCATGAAAAAATGCAAAAATATGCATTAAGATTTGCAGGTATAACAGCTGAACAATTCCCATTATTTGCAGCTGCAATTACAGGAAGAGATATAGCTACTGCTATGAATTATGATATTTCTAAAATTAGATCAGATGAAGAAGTTTCAAATATGAAACAAGCTTTAGCAAGTGGTGAAATGTTGACTGATTTAATGAAAATTTTGTCAAAAATTCCAAGAGTTGTCTTATTAATTTTGAAAACAAATGATTTAACAAGACATTTAGATGAAACTTTACAAAATCCATTGGGTCCAGAACGTACTTTTTTAATCTTGTCAAATTATTGTGCTAAAACAACTTATAATGAAGAATGTGAATTAGCAAGAAATAATGGATTAATAACAAAATGGTTAAAACATTTTAAAGCATGGATCAAATATGAAGAAAGATGGAGTCAATTATTCTTCTATGATTTAGTGATGTTATTCAAGAACTGGTTCTATTCTTGATATATATATATATATATATAAAAACCCTTATAATAATAACGATATTCATTTCTCTTTAATTTCTGGTTTTTTCAATTCACTACCAAAAATTTTATTAAAATCAGCTGCTGGTTTGGCAGGTGAACCTTCAATTTTCTCCATCTTTGTAAAATCATTAGCCATAGTGAAAGAACTCAGTTTAAAAGATGAAGGTGATAGGGGTAATTTTCTTCTTGGTTTAGTTGATTGAGAAGAAGCTAAAGGTGTTGATGTAGTTATTGTAGTATTTGTTAATTTTGTTGAGGTGGAAGATTTAGATTTACCATTCAATTTGAAATTTTTTGAATGAAGAGATGTTTTTATATTGCCAATTCTTGATTCCATTCCTTTAGATTGTTCCATCATTGTATGTAATTGTCTTATTGAATTTGATTTAGACATTTTACTTTGTGTTAATGGTTTTTGATTTATTTTTTTACTTGATGAAACAAGAGTTTCATATTTAATTTTCAATTCGTTTAATTCATTTTTAGTATTTTGATGATTTAAATGTTCCTTCATTGTTTGATCTTTAGCATCACTAAGTTCTTGTTCAAGTAATATGATTTTTTCCATTGATGAATTATAATTCTCTTCAAGTTCTTTATAACTAATATTCAAATTTCTTTCATTTTGCTCTATATTATCATTCTTTATTTCAATATCAACAATTTTGGTGTTTTTCGATTCTAACTCTTTTTCTAATTTCTCTATCTTTATTTCTAATTCATTTCGTATTTTGTCAAACTCCTTCTCTGTTTCAACTTTTTTCAATTGAAGTTCCTTTAAATTCTCTGTAATTTCCTCATTCTTCAGTTTTAGTTCCTCATTATCCAGCTCTAATGCACTAAGCTCCTTCTCTAGCTCCTTTTCCAACTCATAACTAGAAGTTTGGAATTCACTCAACTCTGCTTCTAGTTGTTGAATCGCAGCTAATGCACTCTCATAATCCTTATACTTCACCTGACAATATGATCTATCCGGTGATGACGCATTACTCTGTGGAGAGTCCGCTGGAAACTCAAGCCTCTTTATCTTATTCGTCTCTGGAGTAGACGACATTATTCCCTCTAAATCAATCAAAACACAACAACCTTTTGGACCTCTTTGTTTACATTTTTCGTATCTTTCACGATCTGGAAATTTTCCAAAAACGAAAACAAAACAAAAAAGCTGTCATTCGAAAAAGTGTCATTGATTAAGCTACAAACAATTATAATCATCAATTTAAATTCATTAATTATCATTAAATAAGAGTTTCAACTCTTCAATCATTCCCAAGATAACACACTTGGGCCCCACAAGATCAGGAATTTCATCAATCCAATAATCAAAAATAACAACAACATCTCTTAAAAAACTTTCAACTTTACTTTTTTTACAATATTTTTCACCAACTCTTTTAAATAATGCAAATATTAAAATACCTGAAAGGAAACTGTTTCTTGTATAAAACCAAGATCCAAAATGTCTATGACAAGCTAATGGGACATTCAAAGTATCCATAGTTTCAAAACATTGAGACAAGACTTGCTCAATGAATGGATGGGAATCATAAATATGACTTTTATCATGAATCAACAAATATGCTAATGGTCTAAACAATAAGGATTTCAAAACTATGATTCTTGTATGAATGAAATTAATTGTTTCTGGGATATCTGGGATTATTCTTTCCACTCTTTGAGAAAGATCTGATGAAGCAGGACTTATTGTATCTGATGATGGAGTTACTGGTAATCCTAATTCTTCCTTAATGGCATCTGTCTTTACAGATTCTGGTGATTGTTGAATTGTTTGATCTGATTGTGATGGTGCAGATATAGAAGCTGCTGTGGAAGATGCACCAGTTGGTGTTATACTTGTATTTTCTGCACCACTTGCAGCTTCTTGAACTGAAGGAGTTGTTTTGAAAAGAAATCCATGAGGTTGTAATACTCCAGATACTGGATCTTCTTTTAATATTGAACGTAAATGAGAAATCATACTATTTTCAATTTTACCTAAATCTTCCAAATATCCTAAAGATTTTTTCATAATTAATTCTAAATCATATTTTTCCCAATTTAAATTATATTCATCTTGTGTAAATTCACCATTATTATTACTTTGCTTTGCTGTTCCAATAGGAACATAAAAATCATCAAGCATTCTATTTTCAAATTTTCTCAAAACAATTTCTGTTAAATAATAAAACCAACTTGATTCTTCACTTATATTACTTATATTTTCAATAGGTGGTGAGGGATAAATATTTGGAAATGGATAATTAACAATTCCAGAAGATGGAATTGAAGGAGATAATTCAACACGAAGTTCACTTTCATATTTAACACAACTATGGAAAACTCTCTCCACTATTCTATGTTCAACTTCTGGGAATTTTTTTCCTTGACTTTTATAACTTTCTAAAATTGTCATGACAAGTGTAGATGCCTTATAAATATTATTCCATGCTTCTAAAGGTTTTATTATATACATGAAATATGTGGCCTTCAATATATAATATTGAACAAAATCCAAACTAAAACTTGGAATCTTGGAAGTTGGTAGACAATTGAGGTATTCTGCAAGGATGTATAATTTATATGATAATTCGAAATTTTCTGATCTTTCAATGGATGAAGTTCCATAGTCTTCAGGATTTCTAAAAGTTAGTGGTTTTGCTAATGATGCACCTGCTGATACTAAAAGAATAATTGGGAAAGGAATTAAACCTTCGGGTATTTTCAATGATAAAAGATCGATATCTGAATCTTCTTTTATTTTGCTCTTGATATAATCAGATGTTTTCAATAATAATTTTGAATCTATGAATGGATTTTTCGTTTGAATAAAATTTAAATAACCATCAATATAATTAACAATATTTTCTTTCAAGTTTGTATTTAATTCATTTAAATTTTCTTTTGATAACATTGAAATTTCTGGTAATCCAGTTTCATTAGTTTCAGTCAATACTGAATTTAATGGTTGAACATGATATTTATTTCCAAAAATTGGCCAATTTAAAACTCCTTCAGATTTCGTATACCAATTACAAGTTGACCATGATGGAGTTTTGGAATCTTGTTTTTCTAATCCTGCAAGTTTGGTAAATTTTTCACTTAATTCTTCAGCTTCTTTTTTAACATTTCTATAAACACAATTTAATTCACTTTTAGTACATGCACCACACTCTGGTTTAGCTAAATCACACTTCACTTTCCTTAAACGACATGATTCACATGCGGTCATTGTTCTCCTTCTCCCATGTGTCACTGGTGTTCTTCTTCTTTTCACGGGCTGTCTTTGTGGAGGTATAAATGATGGTTGATGTATCTGTTCTTGTTGTTGTTGGAAATGAGTCGTGTTTTGAGGATTATAAAATTGGCCAGGCATTCCTTGATAAAATTGTGGTTGAGGATGCATTGGTAGAAAAGATTGATTATGAGATGGATATTGCTGTTGTTGTTGGAAAGGTTGATTCCATTGAGGATGTAGTGGTTGTTGTTGTTGTGGTGGTGGGAACGATGGTTGAGGTCCGGGCTGAGTATTATTAGCAACATCATATGGTTGTTGGATAAAGGGGGATTGGTACGGTTGTGAAGTAGATGTTGAAGATGATTGTTGATTTTGATCTATTTCATTTCTTTGATCGTTTTGATTCTTATCGTTAAGTAAAGAATGTATCATTGACATGTTTGAATAATATTGATTCTTCTATCTTAACCTAGGATGGATCGTACGATGAAATGAATAGCCCGACGAAGGAGCTTTTTAGATATAAATACGATGGATCTTAACCCCAATAATAGATAACTGAATCACTTGAACTTGATATTTCGTAGACTTTCCCCGGATTAGTTTTTCCTTTTAGTTTGTTACACAACAAGACATAAATATTGTTTAATGAAAGGTTTTTTTTTTGGGCTTTTAAAAATTCCATTTAATTTAAAGGTGCATCCTCGAATTTTAAAATATTTTTAAAGGATTTATAAATTCAACGATATGGTGAATATTTATTCATTTAGAGAGACATTTATAGATATTATATTTGGTATTATATTTATATAATAATTAGTCTTAAATAGCCTTTTCCTTGGTGCTTTATCAAACATTTCCCCGGTTATCAACAGTACTTGACAGAACAGTTGCCATGAAAAAAGCGTTGAGTGACAGGTGAAAATATTAATAAGAATATCATTAAGAGTGTTTATTGGTTGATAGTAGTATTGTTTATTCAATTAAGTTATATTAAGAGCTTACTTAAAACTGTTATATTGTCAATCAATTCACTAAAATTAAAGCAAAGCTAATTATTGTTCGTAAAGTGTACTGGGCTTTGCTAGCTTATCAGCTTATATCCGAATTTCATATATAATTAATTGGGTCACGTGATTGGAAGGATAAAATATAGAATAACTTAACAAAAGATTGCTATAGTTAGTTGGAAATTTTTAGTATAATAAAAGTGATTATTGGCTTTAATATGGTTGTTTTATAGAGCTGTAGAGGTACTTTTACAAAATATAGCCCATTTCTACAAAATTTTATCAACTTATAATTCTTGAAATTATGATACAAATAAACCCATAAATTGTAATCGAGAAAGTTTAATTCTTTGAATAGAAAAATAATTGATAAAACATAGGAAAATTGAAATAATCAAGCCATATCATTGATCTGATCCAATAGAATCATTATGGAAGTTATAGAGAGCTTAATGTTTTCTATTGATCAAGTTTTTCCGATTTTTCAACCAATATTTCAATGACAAAAGTTAAGTTTTATAGAAACTTTGTTAGATAACCAGTAATAGAAATTAATTCATTCTAACAAGAAAATTTACCAAATTCAAATAAATATACTTTCAAACTCTCAATAGTCCAAAAATAGCCCCAAATTCAGTTTTAAAAAATGGTGGATAATTTCGACTTGGTCTTTCAACGGATTTTTTGTGTAAAATTCGGGCGTGTGGCGTAGTTGGTAGCGCGTTCGCTTAGCATGCGAAAGGTCTTGGGTTCGACTCCCAACTCGTCCATTTAATTTTTTTGCCCATATAATTCCCGAAAATGCTGCCCTTACCGAATTTGTTCTTTTTGATTTTGGTTATTTTTAATGTTTTGGTGGTTTTAATTGATTTGATTGATTATACATAAAATTATTGATTTAATTACTTAAAACAATCAAGATGGGTATCAATTATTTAATTCTACTTTCCAGACAGGGGAAGGTTAGACTATCGAAATGGTATATTCCATTATCACAAAAGGAAAAAACAAAAATAACGAGAGAATTGACTGCTTTAGTGTTGGCACGTCGTGCAAAGATGTGTAATGTTTCAGAATATAAAGGTGAGTTTATATTGATTTATTTTATTCTTCAGATATACTAACTGGGTGGATATAGATTCCAAAATTGTATACAGAAGATATGCTTCATTATTTTTCATAGCTGGTATTGATAATGATGAAAATGAATTATTAACACTTGAAATTATACATAGATATGTTGAACAAATGGATAAAGCATATGGTAATGTTTGTGAATTAGATATTATATTCAATTTTCAAAAGGCATATCATATATTGGATGAATTACTTATTGCTGGTGAAATACAAGAAAGTTCTAAACAAGAAGTTTTAAGAAGAGTTGGTCAACAAGATCAATTTGAAACTATGGATCAACTTGATAGTGTTTTAACTTGATTAAATCCCTTTTATGATCTAATGTACATTAAAAAATATATATAAACAAATTTATTCAACCATTGTTTCACGAACCAACATATTTATATATTCTTCTGTAGTTGTATTTGATTTTAATTCATTTTTATTCTCCACTGTTAATACTGAATTTCTAACTTCAGTTGTATCTTCATCATGTAAATCATTCCAATTCATATGTGTAAATTCTTCTTCATCTGCTTTTTTCCTAGCTAATAAAGCACCACCTAATCTTGGTGCTGTATCATTTGTTCCCTTAACAGTCATTTGAACAACTTGAACACCAGAACTTGAACCACCATTCCCATGACCATTTGTATTTGCCTTTTCTAATCTTTCAAGTTCTAATTTATTTGCAACATCTTTATCAATATAATTAAATGCAGGTCTCATTTGTGCACATTTATTAACGGGTACAAGAACAAGTTCACCATTTTGAACACTAGCAACATAATAACCATCCGAATCAGTTAAAACACCACGTAATATTTGTTTATTAACTACACCCCAATTCTCTTCTTTACTTGAATCATAAAATTTTGAAGTATCAATTGGAACATCAACTTCAATAACATTTGTAGAAATTTTTTCACGAGATTCAATCACACGATTTTGATCTATGAATGGACGTGCTGTTGGACGACCAGGATATTGCAGCACCAGAAATCTTTGTGATGGTTGTGTAGATTTAAGTATTATTGGAACTTCTTTTATTACTGGATCATTTAAATCTTGATGTATATCATTTTCTATATTATTATTTGATTGATTTATGGTTGGCTCTACTGTTTGTTGGTGTGAATGTGGATATGATGGAGATGTATCCATATCATCATCTGCATCTTCATTAACAAATAACTTGCTCATGACTTAAATATTGTATACTTCTATTTAATAGTCTCTATAAGTCTCGAGATTATATATATAAATTTTTTTTACGCCAAATGAAAAAATATCGGTAAGAGACACACCCATACAAAATGATATAGACGTAAAGTCATTAGATTAATTTTAAACACAAGATGCTATTTATAACGGTAGTAATGCAATATAGGGGAACTGAATAAATCTAAGAGATTAAAATAAAATAAAAAAAAAAATGGCAAGAGGAAAAGAGACAAAAATAAATTGTTGTTAGCTCCCCTTGTAAAAAATCAGTAAAAAAGCAAAAAACATAGAATACACTGAATATAAATTATTCACGTTTTTTTTAAGTTGGTTATTTTCAATCTCTTTCATTGTCCTTGACTGTTGCTTCTAAATGTTCAAGTTGATCAATGATTTCTTTACAAACCTTAGTATAATCTTTACCATTAAAAGCTTCAACTTCAACTTTTAATTCACAAACTAAGAAATGCATATTTCTCCATTGAACCAATTCGAAATCATAACCAACTCTTTTAGCCATACCTGGACCATAAAGTCTAATTCTATCACCTGTTTTGTCAAAAATTTTACCTTCTTCTTTTAATGCAATTGGATTTAATTTTGGGAAATTTGCATGAACAAATAAAATTCTTGGTTGTTTTGTAACTGTTTCTAATTCTTGATTTAATTCTTTTGAAGTTTCCTTTTGTCTTTGTTTTGCTTTTTCTAAATTATAATCTTCAACGGGATCATATTGTCCCATACCTGTACCAATAAATTCATGATCAATATTAAAATGACCAAAAGCATTCAAGAATTTCTTAACTTGATAATAAGGACTACCTAGGGCCACTGTAGCAGCCAAAAAAGTTTCTTTATCACCTTCACCATCTGAACCTTGAGAAAATAAAGGATAATAATAATCTGGACCATATAAATTATAATATAAAGCCAAAAATAATTCTTTAGCATGAGAATTTTTAGAAATCATTAATTGACCAGATTCCGAAGTTGGATCAGGTATAGCACCTTCTCTATCATGTAATGGAACTTCTTTAGAATCTTTTTCACGATCATCATAACCAAATCTAACTCTTTTATCACTAATTGGAATATTTGCAATTTTATAATAATCTGGAGAAGTTGCTCTTCTCCAAAAATCAGGCCAAGTTATTAAACCTGTATTAATAAAAGGTTCATTTTCAAATAAATAATCAGGTGCATGAACAGGTATATTATCAGCATCAATCAACAAGACATTTTCAAAAGTTGACACTATTAGGGCAAGAGCTTTATATTGATAACCTTTAAATTTAAATTGAGACATTGCTTCTTTACCTAGGGCATGTTCAAGTAAAATACATTTAGCATTAAGAGCTGGGAAAATTCGTCCACATAAATCAAGTTCATATTCATCAACAGTTGGTATTATAACTTCCACGGGTAAATTAGATCCAAGACTTCTTAATGATTTGATTGATAAAAGTGCTAACCAATTGAATTTCCCACCTCCAACATAAACGATACCATTACCTTTATATAATTGTTTTGGAGTTGATGAAGGTAATTGATTAACAACTAATTCATGAGATTTTTTCAAACTATCAACTTCTTGAGATGTTAATTGTAAGAAACCAGATAAATATTCTTCAGTGAAAACTTTTTCAGAATCACCATCATAACCAGCATGATAAATTCTATCATCATTTTTATATCTTTGTAATTTTGGTATTGTTGGTTCACCTTTTTTCAAAATTTCGAAAACTTTATTGAAAAAATTATGACCTAATACTAATCTTGAACCTGATTTATCTTCATCACTTTCCAAAGCTATTAATTTCATTTTTTCAAGTCTTGTCTTTTGAACATCATCTTCTGAAGTTTGTTTTGGTTTTGCAGCTTGAGATTTATAAAAAGGAACAGTTTTATCATTTGGATCAATGATTTTTTCAACATCTTGTTTCACTTTATTGGATTGTAAAGAAGCTAATTGATCTGAAGTATATTTTGATAGTGATGTATAATTGTAAATGAACACGAGTATTATTCCAAATAGTAATAATATGGAACCTTTCTTCCTAAAGATTCTCTTTAATTTGTACAGAAGAGCATTCATCTTGGACTGATCTGATGAATAACCACTTCTTCAAACAAGATGAATTTTAAACAAACAAAGAAAAAAAAATGATGAATCAATTTGTATTAAAACAAGAGAGCTGTTATCAATGATGATGAAATAATAAAATATCCAGTCGGGAATGTACACTGGCTTATAAAGACGGCAGGCACCAACGTTCAAACCAACGACAATCACCTAAATGTGATCTCAGCAACCTTTAATCACACAATGACAACCAGTCTTTTGAAAACCCACAAAACTCGGTTATTAAAAACTAGCTGAAAATACTAAAGAGAATTTTTAAAAGATGTTTATAATTTCATCAATTTCGCAAAAGTTTATTTTTTTTTGGGTAAAACCGAAAAAAAGAAAAAAAAAAAACAGGCGGTTCGGGACACAACGCGATGTACAATTTGATGAGCATTGAATAGAGATTTAATACTTTCCACATTGAATGGATTGAGGTGTACTCTTGGTTGTTGGCGTAAAAATAGATTAATACGATGGATACTATGGTGGTTCATTGATTGATGATTATGGTGCGATGACGGGGTTTGGCCATAGAATTCTGTGGTGGTCTGCGAGAGAGCTCCATTTCTAGATCTAGTTGAACGCATTGATGATCGATGCATCGAGAACAGCAGATTCAAGCATAGAGATTATAACCTCTTTTTTTAGCTACAAAAAATTGAATCTCGTTATCTTAGACATCTATTCCCATCAGTCTCAAATAACGGGTCGTACAACTATAATCATTAAGGGTAAAATCCTGGTTAGGATCACACGAGCATTTCTTATCTCTTCTTATATTTTCATCAAGGGGGCATTGCATATATGGAGGATGAATATATCCAAAATCATTAATCCAGAAAATCTCATCCCTTTTCAAGAAAAGACTAGTGAATATACTCCTTACAGGTCCATCACCCCATCTATCATAAAAAAATCCCCCTGATTCATCAAGAAATTGGAAATATCGCTGATAATTTTCACTTCTAAAGAAATCTAAATCTGCAACTTCAAAATTTGTCCAAAAATGACATAAATTATAATCACCATCTTCATCAATAATAAAATCTTTTAAGTTATCTTGAGGTAATTGAATATTTTTATTTTTATTCAAAAATTCAGCAACTCTCCCAAATAATGTCGGAATTGTAACTTTGAATTCGTATATAGATATTATAAACCCATATTTTTTATCAAATTCCCTCATATATTGGAAAATATCATAATCTACATCACAGAAAACTTTTATTTCAGGTTCAACTCTCCAATAATATTTGTAATCCAACATTAATTCATGCCATTGGAAGAAACCTGAATACCATCGACACATATGTCTATAAGATTCAGATCCTCCATAAACAACCCGATCTTTTAATGACTCCATTGATTCTTTAACTCTTTCTTGATCAATCCGTTCAGGATATGACCAATGGTTTGGATCTATTAATCCAAATTTAACTTCACCACTAACTAATGATTTTACCGATTTTTGAAATTCAATTGTAAATGGTTCATCATTTAAGAAAACCCAATCATAATGATATCGACGATTAAATCTATCTTCAATTGATTGAATAGTTTGAAGCATAGGATATAAATCAGAATTCCGACATAATGTTAAAAAAGTTGCATTTTCTCTAATATGGTCTGAGTTGTATTCAGTGGGTACTAATTGATCTGCTGGTGTGCTATTATATGAAATGGGTACTTTCAAAAATTGAAGTAAAGGAATGAAAAAGGATATTAATAAAGGGAGCATATCATACTAAACCCTTCTTTGTTAACTAAATTAAAAGGGTTCAAAAGAACAACATTATTTGTTATAGGTACCTATAGCCCACTATTCAATTCATGAAATTCTTGATAATTTTTTTTTTTTTTTTTTTTTAATTTTGATTTACAATATCGTGTTCTAGAGCTGCGTGAACGGGCTTAGCAAAGGGGTTTGGAGTACTGTTTGGAGAGATTATGTGATGATAATTAGAGAGTTATTCAAGAGTAAATAAGGTCTAGAAACGATAGAGTGCCGTCTTGTTGGAGGGATATTCAAGTCTGGAATCATCTTCTGCTAGTATGATTTTTTGACAGGTTGTTTTTAAACCGTACGTCATACTCACTCAATTATGAAACCATTAAAACAACTACAACTTCATCTCGATTACAATGAAACCAAGTTGATCTAAACACTATATACACACATCAACTCACCAACTTAATCACCATCATCATCATCGCCATCGGTACCTGAAAAATAAAATAATTTTTAAAGCTTTTAAGGTTTAGCCGAAAGACCTAATCTGTGAGGAACCACACTAAATATGAACAACGGGTACTCATAATTCATTAGAAATCTCAATAAACCGTTCTTTAGTAACTGGACTCATACGAGAATATTCCATATGATAAGTTGCTCTTCCCTGGGTTAAACTTCTTAATTTAGGTAAATAACCAATCATTTCTCTTAATGGAACAATTGCATGAATTGTTTGTTCACTACCAAGATTTGAACCTGTTTTTAAAAGTTCCATTGTAGAATCATATGGTAAATATTGTTCATCACTTAATTTTCTAAATTCATCCATATGACGAGCATTACTATCATCATCAATAGAAACTATATTTGCCTTACGAACAGAACTTAAATCTTGAACAACTTTACCAATATCATCACCATTAACATCAACTGCAACTTTCATAACAGGTTCTAATGCACAATATTTAGTTTCATCTTCTAAAAGTGTTAATAAACATTGGCGTACTAATTGAATCCATTTTGAAACATCTTGTGCATCAAGTGGTAATTCAAATGAATTAACTTTAATAATAACAGAATTTAAAGGTAATTTTAATAATGGACCTCTTTGAATACTACCAATTGATCCAGATGCAAATGCATTAACACATGATTGATATGGCATCATATGTAACCATTCTTCAGGTTCATTAGGTACTTCCAAAATATTATTATCACCTAAATTAACTCTTAATACAGAATCATCATTTTCTAAAAAATCAGGTTTTGGTTCAATAGACATTGATAATTTATATTCATTATTTTTATCTTCTTTTGAAATTGATAATTTCTCCAAAACAGTTTCTTTATAAGAAACCATCATAGAACCAATCTCTATTTTAGCTTTTAAATCTATTAAACGATCTCTTGCAATTTCAAGATGTAATTCTCCCATACCAGATAATACAGTTTGTCCAGTCTCTTCATCTTCTCTAATAGTTAAACTTGGATCTTCTCTTAAAAGTATCTTTAACGCATTTTCCATACTTCTCTTATCACCCGATGTTCTAGGAACTAATGAAATACTGAAAACTGGTGGAGGAACTATAATTGGATTAACTTTAATAGCAGCTTCTTTAGATTGAATTTTTTTATTAGCTGAATGGAATAATAAAGTATCACCAGTTTTCAAGTCTTCAGAAGCTATAACACCAATGTTACCACATGTTATTTCTTGAACAGGTTGTGGAACATTTGCATGCATAACTAATAATCCACTTAATTTAATTTTTTCACCATTAACATAAACTGTAGTATTACTTTTCAATTTCCCACTATAAACACGAACAAAGGCTAAAACACCACGGATAGGATCAGTTGTGATTTTAAAAGCCATAGCAATTGTTAAATTCTTATTATTATTAACAATTAATCCTTCATTTGATGATACAACTGGACAATTTGTTTCTGGAAGAACTTCAAGTGGTGATGGTAAATAATAATTTATAGCATCCATCAATGGTTGAACACCAATATTTTTAAAACTAGCACCACATAAAACAGGAACAGCCCAACGAGAAACTGTTGCTTTTCTAATTGCTTGTCTAATAACATCAGATGGAACTTTCATATAATCTTCAGTTTCTAAAAAAGAATCAATAACTTGTTCATCAATCTCACCTAAGGATTCTATAAGAGATTCACGACAACGTGCAACTTCTTCATAAGTCTCACCTTCTAATTCAGAAACAGTAATTTTATCATTTTCCCCCCATTGAAGAAGTTTTTTATCAATAATATCCAAAACACCAACGAATTTTAGTTGTCTATCTTCTAATTCAATGAAATAAGGAACATTAATTAATAATACTCTTGTACCTAATTTTGCTATTATTTCTTTAACAGTTCTACTAAAACCTGCACCATCTCTATCCATTTTATTAACGAAAAAAAGTTTTGGAATATTTTTACTCTGTTTCCACACTTTTTCAGTTTGTGCCTCCACACCAGCAACACCATCTAATATAGTCACTGCACCATCAAGAACTTTTAATGATCTAATAACTTCAAAAGTAAAATCTGCATGACCTGGGGTATCTATTAAATTTATCTTGTGTTTATTCCAAGGTAATGTTATAGCTGCACTTTGAATTGTGATACCTCTTTCACGTTCGGCAGGTAGGAAATCCGTCACTGTATCACCTTGATCAACGTTCCCTATACGTGAAGTTATACCACTATAATAAAGCATTCTTTCAGTAGTTGTGGTTTTCCCTGCATCTATATGGGCAATAATACCAATATTACGAATTCTTGTGATTGGATGAGATGGAGCACTCATCACTCTAGCAGAGTGGAATGATCTCACAATTATGTTCTTCCACATATTGAACTCTCAACTCTTTCACCAAACCACAATCCCCAAAGTTACTAAAACAATCTTGTGAAAGTGAATAAAATTAATTAAATCTCTTTATTATTGAAAAGTTGGAAGAGGAGTGTCCGTACCGCTCACAAAGAGTAAAAAAAACACACAAAACCAATTCGCGGGTTTTTCGCGGGTATAAGTTAATTATTTTTTTTTCACACGATGAGCATTTGAATGATGATGAATAGATTTAAAAAGATAAGTTTAAATAATTAAAAGATGTCAGATTTCGATATAAAGAGAACATATTTGAACTTCTTGGAAGAGGATAATGAGATGACCATGCCGATAGCGGCCATTGAATCGCTCGTTACGCTTTTAAAAGTGAAACAACCATCAACTTCAACAGAATTGATTAAATTATTACAAGATGCTACAGAGGTATTAAAACAATCTATTCCAAATGCTATATCGTTATCTGCCGGTTGTGATTTGTTTATGAGATTCGTGCTAAGGAATACCCATTTATATCGTGATTATGAATCTTGTAAACGTCATTTAGTGGAGAATGGTCAATTATTTTTAGAAAGATCAAAAGCATCAAGAGATAAAATTGCAGAATTTGGTAGTAAATTTATAACAGATGATGATATAGTATTGGTACATTCATTTTCAAGAGCAGTTTTCACATTGTTAAGTCATGCAGTTGATAAAAAAATTAGATTTAGAGTTGTTTGTACAGAAGCTAGACCAACTTTCCAAGGTGAAATGATGGCTAAATTATTAAGAGAAAAAGGTGTCCCTGTTACTTTAATTGTTGATTCAGCAGTAGGATATGTGATACATAAAGTTGATAAAATATTAGTTGGTGCTGAAGGTGTTGCTGAAAGTGGTGGTATAATAAATCATGTTGGTACTTATCAAATTGGTGTTTTAGCTAAAAGTGCTAATAAACCATTCTATGTCGTTTCAGAAAGTCATAAATTCGTTAGAATGTTCCCATTGGCACCTGATGATATTCCAACTGATCAAAATGCACTAACTTTCACAACAAAAGATGAAGATATTGGAAATTCACCACATGTTGATTTCACACCACATGAATTTATTACTGCATTAATTACAGATTTAGGAGTTTTAACTCCAAGTGCAGTTTCTGAAGAATTAATCAAGATGTGGTACGATTGATGTGCTTAGAAATTATCTAGCTTTGCATTATTAAATAATATATATAATATAAAAAAAAAGGAAATCTAAGCTGTAAAAGTTTTTTTGTTATTTTCTCTAGTTCCCACATCCCTCTATTAAATTCATTCTATCATCATTTTTTCAGTCTATTGGTTGTTTTCATTCAACTCTTCTATAGTCTTTTCACCACCAACAACTGATTTAATACTTTCCAAAATATCTTTAAATGAATCAAACTGTTTGAAGACAACATTTTGTCTTCTACAATAAGTAACTAAATCTTTACCTCTTTTAGCAAATAATAAATCAGTTTCTTTAGCAGCTGATAAATCTGAAACACCATCACCACAATAAAATAATGTTTGAGTTTTAATATCTTTTCTAGCTTCTCTATAAGGTCTAATAGCTCTTGATTTATCATGACCGAATGGAGTTTCATCTCTATAAATAATTTCCCATGAACCATCTTCATTCACTTTCACATCATTTGAAATAATTTCAATTTGATCAATTGATTCTTCACCAACTAAATTTTGTAAAAGAGCCTTAATAATTGGTTTCATACCACTAGACACAACAATAATAGGGATATTATTAGCTTGAGCCCAATGGAAAGCTTCTTTAAAACCTGGATCAAGTTTAATATTCTTTAATAAATAATCAACACATTCTGGAAATGGAGTTGGAATTGATTCCAACATTTCAGTAAATGCTTCTCTAAATGAAATAGTTTCATTTAAAATCTTGTCATTTAAGACTTTACGACGATCATAACCAAAACCCAAGTTATCAGTTATATAATCGTTACTATCCTAAATTTATACATTGTTAGAAATCGGGACCAAATCACATGCGTTAAATCGTGGTTTTTCTGAAAAACATACTTGTAATGTAACAGTACCGTCAAAATCGGTAAAGATGATGGCTTTCTTATCAGCGTGCTTATCAACAAAAGACATGGCTTGTAAATCTCTATTCAGCTAATCTATTGGACTCTAAAATTGTAAATAATTGTTTAAAACTAATTCATCGAAGTTCTCGGTCAAGGGTTAACCATTTGAACGTCAACAAAAAAATACGTCACCAACCGAAAAATGTTGCGTGAGCCGCGTCACATGTTGATTACATAATCGCGGAAAGTTGAGTCGGCAATTTTCAACGGATTTTTAAGTTTAAAATTCGGGCGTGTGGCGTAGTTGGTAGCGCGTTCGCTTAGCATGCGAAAGGTCTTGGGTTCGACTCCCAACTCGTCCATTGTTTGCAAAATGGGCAAAATTAATTTTTTTGGTCGTCTTTATTGAAATCATAGAGTTCAAGAGCATATGTTAACAGCTGTGCGATGGTATGGGGTTTAAACCTTTTATTTTGGACGTTGTTAAATGTCGTATTTTAAATAAATAAATATACGGATTGGTCTGAGAAGGGAGAATAATTTGAATGATGATAATATTGTTTGTGTATATAATTTAATGATATAATCTTTTGGTCATGTTCAATCGCATCACAATGGTCCCCTCTATAAAAACTATATAAAATAACAAGATGGAAATATGAGTTCAATTTATACCTGAATTCAACATTAAGCCCTGTGTAACTCAATATGATGATCTTAAATATGATTGGTCAAGCTCGATATGTTTAATCTGCAATCTTGATTGGACAAACAGTTGTTAGAATCTTCTGGAAACTAAATGATCAAACCAATAAAATTTCACGATCAATAAAAATCAACATGAACTAATAAAAAATCAATAAAAATTAATCTCGGATTATTTCATAAACCGACATTAAATCAATCTTTTTTCTAAAAAAATTGCGGTATTAGCGGCGTTAGGGAAGTGCCCGGTAATTCCAAAAGACAGTTAATCAATGAAAACATCAACAATATTAATTTGAAGGGGTATTTGATTGGCAAGCTCGAGGTGTTACGATTATTAATTAACTGCGGTATACCATTTAGCTTAGTAAAACCATAATGAAACAGTAGAACAAAGGAATAGATGCTGCGCAAATTGCGGGTTTAACAAAACGCCAATATAGGTCAACGTATTGGAGTTCAAGTGAATCAGATGGGAAGAGCAAGCTGGAAGTATTCTCCAAGATCACTTCAATGATATATAAATGGAGTCTTACCTCATAGAAATGGTGTGTTAAAGAGAACTTCGAAAAGTTACAAATACTCAACAACATAATGTCATCTACTGAATCAAATTCGAAATTAGTTCCTTGGGTTAACCTTGGTAAATCTGGCTTAAAGATCTCTAACATCATCATTGGGTGTATGTCTTATGGTTCCAAAAAATGGGATAGTTGGGTTTTAGAGGATAGACAAGAGATCTTTAAGATCTTGAAGAAGGCCTATGATCATGGTATTAGAACTTATGATACTGCTGATTTATATAGTAATGGGTTATCTGAAAAGATTCTCGGTGAATTTTTGAAAGAATACAAGATCAAGAGAGACAAGGTGGTTATTATGACTAAAGTCTTTGGTGCAGTTGATGATTCCTATCCTGAAGGTTATAATGGATTATTTGTTGATTATTTTGGTACTGAAGAAGATAAGTTGAATTTCATGAATAACAGAGGTTTGTCAAGAAGACACATACTTGACGCTGCGAAAAATAGTGTTGAAAGATTAGGAACTTATATTGATCTTTATCAAGTTCATAGACTCGATGACTCGACACCTTTTGAGGAAACTATGAAGGCAATGAATGATGTTGTTGAAGCTGGTTACACCAGATACATTGGTGCTTCGACTATGAGAGCAACTGAATTTGTTGAGCTTCAAGGTATTGCTGAAAAGAATGGATGGCATAAATTTGTTGCTGTGCAAAGTTTGTACAACTTGTTGAGTAGAGAAGATGAGGAGGAACTCAACCATTACTGTAACAAGCACGGAATTGGTCTTATTCCATGGTCACCATTAGCTGGTGGTAGACTTGCCAGACCATTACCAAAGGGAGATAATGGGGGAACTGAAAGATCTGAAAAGTCGATGGTTAAAGACTATTTTGGTGCGATCACAGAAGCTGATGCTGAAATTATCAAAAGGGTTGGTGAAATTGCAGAAAAAAGAGGTACTTCAAGAGCCGCAGTTGGTACAGCTTGGGTCATCTCTAAAGGTGCATCACCAATCATTGGATTCAGCTCTGAGAAAAGAGTCGATGATGCTATTGATGGTACAGAACTCAAACTCTCAGAGGATGAGATCAAATATCTTGAAGAACCATACGTTCCAAAGACGAGAATCATTAGATGAGCAGCTCATTCCTTAGGTCGTCTTGATTCTTCAGTAAATGTATGAATTTAATAGCAATGTAATTTATGCTTGTAGGGAATCTTATAACATTAATGTAAATCCTCAAATATATTACACCATGCCTGACTAGCACTCCTTGGATCATTATTCAACTAGTTCTTATATATATGTAAACCTAAGGGTATATTGAGGTGTAAAAATGTGACACATTAATATAAGTTTTTATCATATCGAGCTAGTACATGTAATCATAAGTATTAATATGCCCCATAACTTATAAAATATAATACATTAATTACTACGATGGATAGTGTCAATATTTCGTACAAATACGATCGGATTTAACATATCACAAACAATCACATACAAACTTTCCTCCTATACCATGACATTAACATAGGCAATTATCTTATTAAAGAAACTGTTATTTTCTATCACTAACTGACGGTAATAATTTCCAAGGTCAAGCTTCCGTTCATGTTCTAGCTGAGTAGTTTTGTACTAACAATATACAGAGGGCGGTATTAGCGGTTTTAGTGATGTGTCGTTAACCATGAGAGTATAAATGGATTTCTTCGAAATAGTTGATGGAAACCATTGAAAACATCAAGGCCATTGATGGTTATTGGTTGATTTCTGTTATATCTTTTGACACATGGTTTAATGATTGACGACCACATAGCCATTCTGATTACGATTAGTAATTAGGATGGATGTTGTTTTAGGTAACGCTTACAGTGAGATTCAACTGGGGATATGTACTGCGCAAATAGCGGCTTTCAAAAACAATAGACAAAGGGATTGGAGGCTAGATAAATGAATTGGGTGGAAAGAGCAACGTCACTTATAAATTTGTATATAAAAGGAGATGTATCACCACCTCTGGTTGAAAGAAATAATTTGGAACTACAAGAACAACAAGTTTCAAATAATAAACAACAACAAAGTATAATGTCAACTACTGAATCAAGTCCAAAATTAGTTCCTTGGGTCAACCTTGGTAAATCTGGTTTAAAAATCTCCAACATCATCATTGGATGTATGTCGTATGGTTCTAAGAACTGGGATAGTTGGGTTTTAGATGATAAAAAAGAGATTTTTAAGATTTTGAAAAAAGCCTATGATCATGGTATTAGAACTTATGATACTGCTGATGCTTACAGTAATGGTTTATCTGAAAAGATTCTCGGTGAATTTTTGAAAGAATACAAGATCAAGAGAGACAAGGTGGTTATTATGACTAAAGTCTTTGGTGCAGTTGATGATTCCTATCCTGAAGGTTATAATGGATTATTTGTTGATTATTTTGGTACTGAAGAAGATAAGTTGAATTTCATGAATAACAGAGGTTTGTCAAGAAGACACATTATTGATGCTGCCAAAAACAGTGTTGAAAGATTAGGAACTTATATTGATCTTTATCAAGTTCATAGACTCGATGACTCGACACCTTTTGAAGAAACTATGAAGGCAATGAATGATGTTGTTGAAGCTGGATATACCAGATATATTGGTGCTTCAACTATGAGGGCAACTGAATTTGTTGAGCTTCAAGGTATTGCTGAAAAGAATGGATGGCATAAATTTGTCGCTGTGCAAAGTTTGTACAACTTGTTGAGTAGAGAAGATGAGGAGGAACTCAACCATTACTGTAACAAGCACGGAATTGGTCTTATTCCATGGTCACCATTATCTGGTGGTAGACTTGCCAGACCATTGCCAAAGGGTGATAAAGGAGGAACTGAAAGAGCTGAAAAATCTGTTGCTAAAGACTATTTAGGTGGAATTTCAGAAGCTGATGCTGAAATCATCAACAGAGTTGGTGAGATTGCAGAAAAGAGAGGTACTTCAAGAGCTGCAGTTGGTACAGCTTGGGTCATCTCTAAAGGTGCATCACCAATTATCGGGTTCAGTTCTGAGAAAAGAGTCGATGATGGTATTGATGGTGCAGAACTCAAACTTACTGAAGATGAAATCAAATATCTTGAAGAACCATATGTTCCAAAGACGAGAAGAAATAGATGAGCTAGCTCATAACTCCGATCGTTTTAATTAGCGTTGAGAAATTTATGTATATATCTATGATTTTTGAGCCTGTAGGGAATTGTATAACTTATGGTTTCAAAATATTATACCAAGCTATTATCACTGCTTGAGTCACTCTCTAACTAGCTCGTTTATGTAAAAATACTACTTATAAGGGACGTTATAATATTTTTTTCATAGTACGGGGACATGTAATAAAATTGATAGTTTACTAATTAGGCTGCCATATTGCCAAAACTTGAGATTTTCTCCCATTCTAAAGCGCTCTAGCCGCAAAAACACTTTCCAAGTATATTTAACACTCACAAATTAGTTTCTTTAATGGTTTCTTTATCAAAAATCGAATATACCGAATTCAAAAAAAAATCTTCCCCGCCAGGAGTCGAACCTGGAATCTTCTGGTTGCAGAAGTAACTACTTATTAAATCGTAGCCAGACGCCGTGACCATTGGGCCACGAGGAACAGATTTTCGAAATTTTGGAGTGCTATTTGACAAATCGTCTGGACCCGCCATAATTGACACGTTTAATATTGGCAGAATTTTGATTATGTTTTCATATTTTGAAGTGAAAAGACTTCAACAAAGTTAGCATTGATGATGAGCAAAAGCATCAATCCCGTACTCAATTGAGAAGAATTTCAGTTGAGAGTCATGTCAAAGGGGAATAACAAGATAAAGCAAAGGACTGATCCTAGTCTACTGTTCTATGGGTCAGCTATTTATGATTTTTTATCACCTTTTAAAAGAGCACAGAATCAATGGGCAGCTCGATATATTGTTGTCATATTTGCCATTATAATCAGATCTGCTGTTGGGTTTGGGTCTTACTCTGGAGCTAACACACCACCGATGTATGGTGATTTTGAAGCTCAAAGACATTGGTTAGAAATAACTCAACATTTACCAATTGGAAAATGGTATTGGTATGATTTGGGATACTGGGGTTTAGATTATCCACCATTAACAGCTTATCATTCATGGGCATTAGGCAAATTGGGATCTTTGGTTAATTCTTCATGGTTTGAGCTAGGAACTTCAAGAGGTATTGAAAATCAGGGCTTGAAATCATTCATGAGATTCACAGTTATTCTTAGTGAAGTTATCGTTTACATACCCGCTGTTTTCAGATTCACGAGATGGAACGGTAAGCATATCAAACAATCTCCAATCGATCAAACCATCGCTGCTTCAATGATATTGTTCCAACCTTCATTGATGGTTATAGACCACGGTCATTTCCAATACAATTCTGTGATGTTGGGATTTACTCTACTTTCAATTGTTCATCTTTTTTATGAAAACTACCTACTTGCATCTATATTTTTTGTGCTTTCATTAGGATTCAAACAAATGTCACTTTACTACTCACCAATAATATTCTTTTATTTGCTAAGCAGATGTTTTAACCATTCAGATACCAAAGCATCAATCATAAACAGAATAAATTACCTACGTTTAATTCTCATCGCAATCTCAACACTTCTAACATTTGGCCTCCTATTTGGCCCACTATACATTTTTGGTGATTTTGCTAACTTATTACAATCCATTCATAGAATTTTCCCATTTGCAAGAGGATTATTTGAAGATAAAGTTGCAAATTTTTGGTGTTTTTCAAATATATTTATCAAATATCGTCAATTATTTACACAACAACAATTACAACTTCTTTCACTTGCTCTGACTTTGATTGGATTTTTACCAGCATGCATAATAACATTATTATATCCAAGAAAATGTCTCTTACCATGGTCATTGAGTGCTTGTTCCCTTTCTTTCTTCCTTTTCAGCTTTCAAGTTCACGAAAAATCAATTTTGGTGCCATTATTGCCAATAACATTATTATACTCTACAAAGAATACAGATGAAATAGCCATGGTTTCTTGGATAAACAATATAGCATTGTTTAGTTTATGGCCATTGTTGAAGAAAGATGGATTGGCTTTACAATATGGAGCTTTGTTCCTGTTATCAAACTGGTTGTTTGGTAATTTAAGTTTTATCACTCCAAAGTTCCTACCAAACTTCTTGACACCAGGTCCTTCCATATCATTAGTTGATGGTGATCTTAAAAAAAGACATGGTTTGCCATCTAGTTGGTTCTGGAAATTAGTTATCTTGAGTTCATATGTTGGTATAGGAGGTGTTCATTTTGTTGATATATTTGTCCAACCTCCATCTAGATATCCAGATCTATGGGTACTAGCAAATGTTTCATTATCATTTGGTTGTTTTGCCCTATTTTGGCTATGGATATATTACAAGTTGGTAACACTACGTGACATAAAACACTGAGTTTGCCTTAAGCGGAGGCAAAAAAACATAAAAAAAAAGAACGAAACAATTATTAACAAACTTGTAGCTATAAACAGTTAGCACGAAGGAAATGAAATACCATCTTTGAGTTTCCTATCTGCTGTAAATACACCCCATTCAGTCTCCCATTTAGCATTTTCTTTATGATAAACTTGCTTCCAAGGTTCGTCAAATGCCTCGAAGTAAAACCATGGATAATTTCTTTGCTTTGCTTCACAGATCCAATTGTTTAAAAAGTACTGCATATGACGCTTACCAGCTACAGCTTTTCTATAAGTACCTCCCAGATACGGCCAGCCAACTTCAGATACGACTATTTGTGGACCACCACCTTTAATACGTTCTTTCAAGGGTTCAATTTGATATCTGATGAAGTCAAAGACCCACTTAGTAGCCCCTTGAACATTCCCACCAGTGAAGAATGGATGTGCATTTGTTCCAAGAATATCAGCGACTTTCATCACATCAGGATTTATTTTTGGTCCTAGTTCTGAGGTCCCCACTGGTAAGTCCCAATTCAAATCTTCTTTAACAAAGTCTTTAACCTCGTTTATGTACCGAACAAGAGCCTTAGGTGTCTGCTCTTCACGGAATAAAACTTCATTTCCAACATAAATGGATTCAAAGAGATTTCTTGGATAGCTTTTCAACAACCACTTCATATCTTGCATCTGTTGCAAATTGATGTCATTATTTGGACCTATCCACACACCCATTGATAACGTCATATTTAAATTCAAAGTTTTAATAGAGTCCAATATAAATCTTGCTTGATTACACTGTGTGCCATAGGTCCTTAATCTTGATGTAATCTGAGATAATAAAGCAACATCTAACATAACATCGTGTAATGTTGCACCACAAATCGGATAAATAACGTTTCTTGGAGCATAATTAACTCCATAGAAAACATTCTTCAAAGCAGTATTATTCATGACCTCTCTTATTTCTTCATTCTTTTGATATTTTAGTGGGATGTTTTCAAATAATGAAACACCTGAAACGCTGGCACCAATATGCGTATTTTGTGCATTTTCAAAAGGATTGGACATATTGAAGGGTAATGATTGAGCAGGAGACACTTCTGAAGAGAACTCACTCAATAAGGCTCCTCTATGGGCCGGATTGATGTTTGCCAAATAGCGCCGGACAACTTTATCAGAACCTCTTGAATACAATATCAAAAGTGGGACAAATATACAAATCAGTATCATGATAATCATAAGTAAAATCCAAATCGCAATTGAGTATCGTTTCTCTCCAGCAACTTTTATGAATTTTGTTGTCATCACGTCTGGATTTTTTTCATTTGAGGGCTTCTTGAACTCATCGTGTGGCATCTTTTTGAATTCATCATCCGGTATTGGATTTTTTGGCTCTTCCATCTGCTCGCTTGGCTTCACTGGTTCATCATCTAAAGGAACGAACGGAAAACCTCTTGCTGAACGATAAAATCTTGAATCACCATCATGGTCGTTCGATCTAAGAAAATTTAGTTCTGTTGCACCAGTCATCCCACCCGTTGCAATGGCAGTTGGAGGCCTAGATTTCCCTCGTGGACCTAAGATACTTAATTCATCTTTCTCATTATTATCTGAGTCTTCCTCCAATTCGTTTTCTTCGTGTTTAGGAAGAGTTTCTGCCTGGTTCTTACCTTGGCGAATTGTACTCATTGAGCGACTCAAACTTTTTCTATCTTGAGAAAACAACAAGGGTGGGGAATCAGTGCTCAATTTGCTTGATTTAAACGATCGATTTCTAGATAAGCTCACTTTTATCACATCCAAATAGTCTTTTTGAGACCCAGCGATCGAATTACCTCTTATTAAAGATTCTTGTATTTCAGTCCTTGCAACAGGATCATGATTCAACCCTTTATGATCGTGAAATGAGTTTGAATAGAGTAAAGCCGGGAGCGCACTCTCCCATTCTGTACTGCCTGGATTGGTGATATGAGTTTGTGGGTTGGGTTCTGAGATTGGATCAACCAATTGATCAGACAGATTCGGTTCACCATGTAGCGCTAGAGGTACTGTTGCTGATAAAGTTTCATCAGCAGTTTGACTAGGGTGTATATAACTGGAATCTGGTGGATCTAGATCCAAATCTTTCCCAATATATGAACCTCTTGATTTTGCAGTGTGTGAATTGAAAAGTGGAGCAGAGTTCGCATCCAATTTTCTCCGTGTAACAGGTAATGGTGCGCTTTTCAAAGTATGATACTTGTTATTGATCAATCTTTGTGGTGTTTGGGCCAAAGGTGTTGCAGTACTTGAAAGTCTAACAGTGCCTTGTGAGCTATAAACGGATGAACCGCCATCACCTGCGACATCCGTGCCATCTTCATCAATAACGCTACCAACCCGTTGACCTGATACAGCACTATCACTATCTGTTTCCAAGATATAGGATGTTGGATTCATTATAGGTTCACCAGAATCATGAAAGCTCGAATATGTGCCTGGCTCCTCCGTATATTGTTGTTCATCTTGTGCTGAAGACTCTAGAGTTGAAGCCTCTGATATAACATTTATAGCTTGACCATTATCACCAACACCTGAATAAGCGTACTGTGGCAGAGATTCTTGTTCACTAGCAGTATGCTCTTTATCACCTTTATAGTCCATGCTCTAACACAACTTGAATTACCTCTGCACGGCTAACAACAACGTGTTATCATATAGACCCTAGGTAGTTTACCAGCATGACTCCATAGGGGGAATTGGCTTCTCAAATCAGCAGCACCATCATCCAATACAGCACAAACTACTTTTTTTTTTCGTTTTTGTGTAAACCTTCACCAATTGGCTTCAACCGCTCTATTTGAGCCTAGAACAGCTCTTGAATACTAAACATCTAGCATAATCATCCTAACAGCCATTATAGACCAATATCATTAACCACTCTTTCCAGCGCCCGTCAATGAGCTTGATTGATCTCGCCAAATAGTTGTGTACAACGCCATATTGTATATGGCTTCTATCGCTTCGAAACGTGGCTAATCTGAATTTCTGTCAACGGGCCACATCGTCTGGCTTTTCGCGAAAACCTAATGAAAAAGGACATTCGCAAGACAACATGTCAACGTGATAACAACTTTAGCCCATTTACTGTCGCTTGACTACCAGAGAACTTTAGATAGAACCAATTAGAGTCATCTCATAGATTGAAAGTTAAGGGAAGATGAAGTTCTCGCACTCTTTGCAATTCAACGCTGTCCCGGAGTGGTCCTCGAAGTATATCGCGTATTCCAATTTAAAGAAACTTATCTATAATTTACAAAGAGAGTCACTCGCATCCAAAGGAACTGCTGCTAATGACTCTGAAGCTTCTTATTTGATCACAAATGACAATCAACATCATCCTGGAAGGGACGTTTCTAAAGTCTATTTGGCTGCGTTGGATATTGAGCTGAAGAAAATTGACAGCTTCTATAAGGAAAAGGAGGAAACAACATACGGTGACTTTGACCTCCTACGTAAGGATTTAGATGACTTTGAAAAAGAGTTACGTGCTACACAATCGACTGAAACAAATACAGGTGTGAATCCCCAAAGAACCCACACAAGATCAGTGCCTAATGAAACGAATAACGATTTCGACGATGCCGATGATAACATCGCTGGAGATCAAACGGAAGAAGTACAGCCTTATAGAGGTCGCTCTGGTTCCTTACAGCTAAGTCACAGAATAACAAAGAATTCCGATGCTCTTCGTGACAGATCTCCAGAGTTTTGGGATACAGATTTCGACAACTTGGCTTTCGGTAATGATCCATTCTCAGTTTTGGCTGATATAAGAATCACTCTAAAAAGAAGGTCAATAGCATTGTTCACAGTTTTGTCTGAATTGAAATCTTTTATTGAGCTTAACAAGACAGGTTTCACCAAAGCTTTGAAAAAATTTGACAAGTCTTTAAATACTAAGCTAAAGGCTGATTACCTAGAGAAATTAGAAACCAACTCGTATGTTTTCAAACCAGAGGTTTCAAACAATTTGAAGGAGAAAATTGACGATTTGATTCAAATTTATGCTTCATTAGCCACTGGTGGGAACATAGAAACCGCCAAATCCGAGTTGAGACTTCATCTAAGAGAACATGTTGTCTGGGAGCGTAACACAGTTTGGAAAGACATGATTGGATTAGAAAGAAAAGCACAAAATGCAACTCTTGCCAAAGAGCCATCCACCAAAGAAGGTTTAACAAGTCAAAAATCTGCTCCAATTACACCTAAAAAATTGTTAAATGGAACATTTTTGAAATTGGCTTTTATTACTCTGTTGACATTAGTCTTATTATGGATATCACCATTTAGTGATGTTGAACAAAAGAACTGTTTTGCATTATTAGTTTGTGCTTCATTATTATGGGCTACAGAAACCATTCCACTATTTGCTACATCATTACTAGTGCCGTTGTTAATTGTTGTCTTTGGTGTTTTAAAAAATGAAGATGGCGAGAGATTGAATCCTGAAGAATCTTCGAAATTTATCTTTTCAGCAATGTGGTCTTCCGTCATTATGCTTTTACTTGGTGGGTTCACTTTAGCTGCTGCTTTATCCAAATATAACATTGCCAAAATACTGTCAACTTGGATTTTATCAAAAGCGGGTACTAATCCTAAAATTATTTTGTTAACAATTATGTCTGTTGCTCTATTTGTCTCCATGTGGGTTTCCAATGTTGCAGCACCAGTGCTTTGCTATTCAATTATTCAATCCCTATTAAGAACTTTGCCTCGTGGCTCCATGTTTGCCAAACAATTGATTTTAGGTATTGCATTGGCTTCAAACATTGGTGGTATGGCTTCTCCTATTGCATCTCCACAAAACATCATCTCCATCGGTATAATGGACCCACAACCTTCATGGGGTCAATGGTTCGTTATTTCCATACCTGTGTGTTTGATATCACTAATTCTAATCTGGTTATTCCTCTTGATTTCATTTAAATCAAATGAGAAAATTACCATTGCGGGAATCAGAACAGTTGATGAGAAATTCACACCAACTCAGTGGTTTATCTCAATTGTGACAATTGGTACTATCTTATTATGGTGTCTTGCACATCAATTGGAGGGTGTTTTTGGTGAAATGGGTATTATTTCAATCATTCCAATGTTGTTATTTTTCGGGTCAGGTATTCTTAGTGCAGAAGATTTCAACAATTTCTTATGGACAATTGTGATGTTAGCTATGGGTGGTATTGCTCTAGGTAAAGCTGTTTCTTCAAGTGGATTATTGGCTACTATTGCCCTAGGTATACAACATAATGTTGAAGGCTTCTCATTATTTTCAATCATGTTAATCTTTGGTTTATTGATTTTGGTTGTGGCTACTTTTGTCTCGCATACAGTTGCTGCTTTAATCATTGTTCCATTGGTTGCAGAAATTGGTGCTTCATTAGATGATCCACATCCAAACCTATTGATCCTAACATCAGCATTCTTGTGCTCTTGTGCAATGGGTCTACCAACATCAGGGTTCCCTAACGTCACAGCCATATCATTGGTTGATGATTTTGGTGAACGGTATTTGACTGTTGGCAATTTTATCAGCAGAGGTGTTCCAGCTTCTGTGTTTGCTTACCTAGTTGTCGTTACTGTTGGGTTCTTCTTGATGAGAATTTTAGGATTTTAATACATAGATCAACATTATGCAATAATTATAATATTTCGTTAAATTCTATACAAAAGGTTCATGTACCAAAGTATTCTGTATCAATAAATCTTGTTCTGAACCATGTCTCCTTCTCTATCTTTTCTCTGAATCCAATTTCACCCACGACAACAGTCACCTCTTGGAATGCTTTTAATATTCTACTAAGTCCAACTTCAGTTGCCAAATATGTTACAACTGTGATTTGTGAAGGATCAACACCATGATCAACCAAGATTTGAATAGCCATTATTATAGCGGCACCAGATATGATTTGTGCATCAAGTAACAGGACTCTAGTGTTTTGATTTGAAAGATTTGGAGGAAGAGATTCTGAATGTAGTTGAGGTTCACCAGTTGTAGAATCAGATTGAATTAAAAGTTTACCTATGGCAATTTCTGGAAGTGTTTTCCTCAAAGAATGCATGAAACAATCACCAGATCTGATGATGTTGACTGCAACAACCGTGTCGCTTGATGTCATTGTTTTGAATTTGGCATTTAAAGGAGTAACAATTTCAATTGTTTTATATGCTGTAAACTCAAGTGCCTTATTGATCAATGTGGTTGCAATTCTGTCAAAGTAAAAAATGAAGTCATCTCTTGAAGTTTTTTTATTAAGCAAGATTGTATAGATACCATTTGTTTGATTTGTCTTTTCTAAAATTTTTAAATTATCTTGTTCCAAATCTAATATACCTGTGAGCTTATCTATATGCTTTAGATGTGCTTCTGATTTAATAACCAGTTGCTTTTTAATATGCTTAATTAACATGTCAATGGCGATAGTATTATCAGAACCTCTAGGAACAATGACATTTGCGTTTCTCATGGTTGGTTTGACAAATCTCTCAGCATTTGGTTTAACAGTAGCTTGCCATTGTTTGATAGCACCTTCAAGATCTCTTCCTCTGTACAAGATGTCACGGTTCAACCTTCTTGCAAGACAGACATCTAGATCGGTATCAACATATACCTTCATGTGCATCAGCTCATTTAATTTTTCATGATAAAGACCATAAATACCCTCGACAATGATCACATTTGCACCATAGATAGTAATTGATCTATCTTCTACTCTTGAGTGTTTCTCGAATGAATAGACAGGTATCTGAGTTTTGCGCCCTTCTTTCAATGATTTGACGCATTCATAGACTAAGTCTAGATCAACGGACTCTGGCGCGTCAAAATCCCATTTGCTTTCAAATGCCAGCTTACTCTGTTCAGGTGTCAATGGCTCATAGAAGTTGTCCAAAGAAAGGAGAACAGTCCAGGGCGTATTTATTTCTTGGATGATTTTGGAGGCAACACTTGTTTTACCAGAGCCACTAGGACCAGCAACACCAATTATATATGGCTCAGTCCAAGGAGGGATATATTTTTCATTATTTTGATGAGCGTATTCACGAAACTCCTCTAGATCCTTAGCAGTATTGAAAAAAGATCCTTCACCACCTTTTGGAGCTATCCTAGAAGATCTCCGAGGAAGCTTGGTGGATTCACTGAAGCTACCAGACATCCTGAAGTTTCAAAATAGCGTCTTTCCAGAATGACGTGATTTATGAGTTCAGAATAAAGCTGATAAGATGTCAAAATTTTAACGTTTTAGTAAATTTTGTTGATGAAGTAGTGTCCGAACCACTGCAGAGCGATTTATGCCGTATTTAAAAATTTAAGCTGGTCTGTTATGTTTTGTTTTGGCGATGAGCTAGGGCTAAAGACTGGCTTTGTATATTGGAAATGTCGAGTGGGATTCAGCAAGGGCGTGGTGTGAGACGTCATAAAGAGAGCGATAGATGGGGCAGTGACTCAGAGTCGGAAGAAGAGGAACAAGAAGTGGTTGAGAATAGAGAAGAAATTGTTGGTGAAGATCTTGATCTGAAAGAAAGAGATGAGTTCTCCAAGAGATTGATACAAAAGGATAAGAAGGGTCAACCGGAGACCGTTAAGAGAGATGAGAACCAAAACGTTGATGAGCTTCGTCAGCTGGCTAGACAAAAGTACTTGACTAGAAGAGAGGAAGAAAGATTAGTTTTGCTCGAGAAGGAAGTTCAAGAGTTGGAACAAGATGTAAAAGAGTATGGTTGGGAGAACCTCACACTGAGAGAACAGGAAGATATAAGGCATAAAAGAGAAGTGTTCGCTTTGATACAAGAAAGAAGAAGTATAGAGGAAGGGAAAGGATATGCGCTACCAGAGGATTACATCACTGATCAAGGTAAAATAGATCGCAAGAGAAAAGAAGACACTTTGTATACAAAACAGAAAGAAGTCGGGAAAATAATATCAGATTACGACCAATGGGAGAATCAGCAAGTGGCACAGGTGAAGAAATCCAAGATTGTTCACCCAGATGAGATTATTGCACCAAATCAAGAGGAATACGACTACGTCTTTGATGACTCCCAGAACATTGATTTCTTATTAGACGACAGTAATGCATCCCATTTGACAGAGGAACAGAGAATATTGTCTGAAAGAATAGAAAAAGAGGAAGCAAGAATCAAGTCTATTGACGAGGTTAGAAAATCGTTACCTGTTTATCAATACAGAGAACAGTTATTAGATGCTATAAGGAAACATCAAGTTTTGATTGTTGTTGGTGAAACTGGGTCAGGTAAAACTACGCAGTTGCCACAATATTTGTTTGAAGATGGTTACTCAAAAGATGGTAAGAAGATCGCCTGTACTCAACCTCGTCGTGTTGCTGCGATGTCAGTCGCAACAAGAGTGGCTGATGAAATGGGTGTAAGAATTGGTCATGAGGTTGGATATTCTGTTAGATTTGACGACAAGACGAATGAGAAGACAGTGTTGAAGTATATGACTGACGGTATGTTGTTGAGAGAATTTTTAACAGATCCAGAATTAAGTGGGTATTCTGCTCTTATGATTGATGAAGCACACGAGAGAACTTTGCATACGGATATATTGTTTGGATTGGTGAAGGATATTGCAAAGTATAGACCAGACTTAAGATTATTGATATCTTCAGCCACAATGAATGCTCAAAAGTTTAGTGACTACTTTGGCGGTGCACCAATCTTTAATGTCCCTGGTAGACGTTTCCCAGTTGATATTCACTACACTACACAACCAGAAGCAAACTATATACATGCAGCTATCACCACTGTTTTCCAAATTCATACATCACAAGGGACTGGTGATATACTAGTATTTTTGACTGGTCAAGATGAAATTGAATCAATGGCTGAAAACTTGACAGAAACTTGCCGAAAATTGGGATCTCGAATAAAAGAGATGATTATATGTCCTATCTATGCAAATTTGCCATCAGACTTACAACAAAGAATCTTTGAGCCTACTCCACCTAATGCTCGTAAAGTTGTGCTGGCCACAAATATCGCAGAGACATCAATTACAATTGATGGGATTGTTTATGTTATTGATCCTGGCTTTGTCAAAGAAAATGTCTATAATCCAAGCACAGGGATGGAGAGTCTTGTTGTGACACCTTGTTCAAGAGCCTCTGCAGATCAAAGAGCAGGTAGAGCAGGTAGAGTTGGTGCAGGGAAATGTTTTAGATTATTTACAAAGTGGGCATATCTTAACGAATTACCTGCAAACCCAACTCCTGAGATATTGAGAACAAATTTGGCTAGTGTTGTCTTGTTATTACTTTCTTTGGGTATCAACGATCTAATTCATTTTGATTTCATGGATGCACCTGCGAGTGAGACATTGATTAAAGCTTTAGAGCTATTATATGCTTTGGGTGCTTTGAATGATAAAGGGTTATTGACAAAGATTGGTCGACAAATGGCTGAGTTTCCAACTGATCCCATGCAAGCAAAAGCTTTGTTGTCGAGTGAGAAGTTCAATTGCACAGAAGAGGTGCTTTCAATTATTGCCATGTTGGGCGAATCCTCAGCTTTATTTTATAGACCAAAGGATAAAAAGCTTATTGCTGATACTGCTAGAGATGCATTCACCAAATCGAGTGATCATTTGACTTTGCTTGAAGTTTACAATCAATGGGCCGACTCTGATTTCTCAATTCAATGGTGCAAAGACAACTTCTTGCAACATAAATCTTTAGTTAGGGCTAGAAATGTCAGAGATCAACTCGAGAGATTGTGTGATCGTGTGGAAATAATGGTGAATTCCAAGAATTATTTGAAAGAAAAGTCTGCGAAAGAATTAACAACTAATATTGAGAAGGCTTTAGCATCAGGATTCTTTCCTAATGCTGCTAGATTATCCAGAACTGGTGATAGCTACAGATCATTGAAGAAAAACCAATCTGTGTACATACACCCTTCATCAGTCTTGTACAAAGTCAAGCCACCACCAAAGCTGTTGATTTATCACGAACTGGTTTTGACAAGTAAAGAATTTATGAGAAGTTGTTTGCCGATTCAAGAGAAATGGTTAGCTGAGATAGCTCCTCATTTCTTCAACTCGAAGGAGCTCCAAGAGATGGAGGCCAACGCAAGAAAGATGCCTAAATCTCGCAAGTAGCGAACACGCAGCACTTGAATATTTGATGAATAATGGATATTTTAGTGTTTTTGTAGTGGAAATTATATAGTCACGTGACCAAATAAAACTTATTCTGTAAACGCGTCAGTTTGCATTTTCCTTTAGACTAACGAAAAAAGTAGAAAAAGGTGTTAAGTGGAGCACTGATCTTTTAACATACTTTGGATCAATTGCCTGTGTTTTTGGAAACTCTGCTTAGTGGAAAATTGAGTTATGAGAGATGGAGAAACACGATCCACTTCTCCCGCTTTGGTATGTCCAATCGCGTGCTGAAGATGATATAGCTTTAAACTCAGCTCCCAGGGACCGTCAAACAAGAGACGAGAATGCCGGTGGAACAAGGTTTCATACACGAGGAACAGGAAGCGCTCTTGTTGCGCGTAAGAGAGTTCATGATCAAGAAGAAGGTGATTCGAAGAGAAGAATGTTTGAGAATCATGGTAATACCAATTCAGATGCTTTCTTGACGAGTGATGATTTTAGTGAAAACCCATTCACAGCTATACCCAATCATTTACAGAAAACAAGTTCACATCCAACAAATCCATCATCTGAATCTGTTTATTTTTTCCAGCAAAAAGTTCCAAGTTCTCCTCCTATCAGTTTACCAAATCAAATTGAAAGTTCTCCAACTAAAGAATATGATGAGACAACATTCTTTACCAGTCAAGCCACCATGATTGCCCACGAATCAGATAATGATTCAGAAGATACTATTGATTTCAACATTAACAACTTGAACAAAGTTCATGGATACATCAGCAGTGATTATGTACAAGAAGATTTTTATAACGGCAGCAGTTTGGATGATGAGGAGTTGAACTTCAAAGCACGCGCTATAATTGCAGAGGCAATCGAAGATGGGAATGCTCAGATACGCTTAGACCATATGGGATTGAGAAATTTACCTGATGATGTGGAAGATTTGAAAAATATGGTTACAATTGGTTCTAATGGTATTGAAATTCCAAAATTGGAGATTTATGCTTCGCATAATAAGCTAAGAGTTCTACCACCAAATCTATTTGATGTCAAGAATGTGATGGTGCTATCATTAAGACACAATAGAATGAAAAAATTGACTGGGAAAATTTCCAAACTTACTCAATTAACTGATTTATCAATTGCATCAAATGAAATTAAAGTTATTCCATATCAAATTTTAAAACTCACAAAACTCTCAAATTTCTTAATACGGCCAAATCCATACCTTTGGGAATTAAAAGATCAAGATGATGATTTTGCAGTACAAGTTGCAGAAGAGAATGAAAGTCAAGAAGTGTTCACTAGAAGATATGTATCTCGACTGAAATGGTCAGACTTGCCAGTCCAAACGTCCTCTCAAATACCAGGCAAAGCTGTTACAAATGATAGAGAAATGATGGAAACAGTGTCTCCAGTGCCAAAATTGTCTGAATTAACTCTTAGAGTAATTAGTCGTTATAAAGTCTCACTATCAGAGACGAGGATGTGGAAAAAGAACATTCCAAATTATTTGCAAAAAATGATTGCCAAAGCTATTCAAAAAGGTGCCTATGAAGAGACATGTTCTGTATGTGAAAAAGTTACTGTCAATCCAGTTGCTAAATCACTTGAATGGTGGGATATTAAATCACAAAAATTGGTGCCATTAGTACGTAAATTTTGCTGCGGTAACTGTGTCAAGAGTTGGCTTGATGAAGTTGATGATGCAGTTGAGAAGTTCCAGAGAGCGAACAGCAGCGATTCAGAAGACAAGATCGTGTCAGATGCTTCCCGTGATGGTGAAGGTGACATCCGCGTTGAGACTGGTGATCAAGGTGCCTCGGAGCTTAGATTCGATGAGAATTTCTGAGGTACCTTTAAACAACCGAGGACCAAACCAATAGACAAGAAACAGTATATAGACCTGACGACATTCACGATACACACTCACTAGACAATCTACATCACAACCATCTTTGTTAACTCGTAGTTATTAAATTATGCTTCTTCAGACTAAACCCCCGGAATTACATCATAGATCACGTGTACAAAATAACTCTCACAGCGCTTATAATTTGCCCAGATCCGGTTTCGCGCATAAATCTCAGCTCAGTTTTTTTTTAAGCGCAGGAGATGACATTTTTGAACCACCAGATGCCCTTTCACGTAATCAACAACATCACCTTTTTGAGCTGAGAAAAGAATAAAAGGGAATTGACTGCTGTTTTCCACAATAACTTGTTGTGATAGTTTAATTTGATACAGAACAGTCAATAATTACCCATAGAGATTAACAAACACCTTTGCAATCATGACGGTACCAGCTCCTATAGTAAATGGTACCTCATACTATTCATTGAAGGCTTCAGACAAAGAGTCTTTCAACGCTGCTGTTGAGTTTTACGAAAACGTTGTTGGATTGATTCCAAAGAACAAATCAGAGGGCTCAGTATTCTTGCATTCAGGTCAAGAATTCCCACATCATAGTGCTACAGTGGAATTAGTGCTGGATGAGAAATTTAAGCAATCCGACTTTAAAGACTTACAAGAAGAAGTATTGACACAAGATTGGAGATCATTAAGATCCAATGTTGTATTTAGAACTGATTCAATTGAATCTTTATATGAAAACATCAAAAATCATCCAAATTTACAAGTACAAGCTTATCCTTCACATTTGGCACCAACTGAGATTTATGTATTGGACCCTCTTGGAAATTTAATTGGATTTACATCATTAAGACATCCATTATCAACAGTTCCACCAAAATACAAAAAAATCGACCAAGAATATCTATCAACTGCTCCAACTACAGCTTTTGCTCCAGGAAATGCACCAGAACAACGTCGTAACATTGCCGTGATGACTTCAGGTGGTGATGCTCCAGGTATGAATGCTTGTGTTCGTGCTGTTGTTAGAGCTGCTATTTACAGAGGTTGTAAGGCATTTGCTGTTTACGAAGGTTACGAAGGGTTGGTGAAAGGTGGTCCAAAATACATTAGAGAAATGGATTGGCAAAGTGTACGTGGTTGGTTAAGTGAAGGTGGTACTAACATTGGTACTGCTCGTTGTATGGAATTCAAAGAAAGAGAAGGTCGTTTACTTGGTGCTAAGCATTTGATAGAGGCTGGAATTGATGCTCTTATCGTTTGTGGTGGTGATGGTTCTTTAACAGGTGCTGATTTATTCAGAGCTGAATGGCCATCATTAATTCAAGAATTACAAGAAAAGGGTGAAATCACCAAAGAACAACATGAAAAACATCAACATTTGAACATTTGTGGTACTGTTGGATCCATTGATAATGATATGTCAAGTACTGATTCCACAATTGGTGCTTATTCTTCATTAGCAAGAATTTGTCAAGCAATTGATTATATCGATGCTACTGCTAACTCACATTCTCGTGCTTTTGTTGTTGAAGTTATGGGTAGACATTGTGGTTGGTTAGCTTTAATGGCTGGTATTGCAACCAGTGCTGATTATATTTTGATTCCTGAAAAACCAGCAAGTTCTCGTGAATGGGAAGATCAAATGTGTGATATTGTTAGTAAACATAGAGCAAGAGGTAAACGGAAAACTATTGTGATTGTTGCAGAAGGTGCCATTGCTGCTGATTTAACTCCAATCACTTCAAAAGATGTTTTAAAAGTTCTTGTGGATAGATTGGGATTAGATACAAGAGTCACTACATTAGGTCATGTTCAAAGAGGTGGTACTGCAGTTGCATTTGATCGTATTTTGGCCACTTTACAAGGTGTTGAAGCTGTTAAGGCCGTTTTGGAATCTACACCAGATACTCCATCACCAATGATTGGTATTATTGAAAACAAGATTTGTAGAAGACCATTAGTGGAAGCTGTTAGATTGACAAAATCTGTTGCTGAAGCTATTGAAGCTAAAGATTTCAAAAAAGCTATTGGATTACGTGATACTGAATTTGTTGAACATTTGAATAACTTTATGGCTATGAATTCTGCTGATCATAATGAACCTGATTTACCAGAAGATAAGAGATTGAAAATTGGTATAATTAACGTTGGTGCACCAGCTGGTGGTATGAATAGTGCTGTATATGCAATGGCTACTTATTGTATGTCAAGAGGTCATACACCATATGCTATTCATAATGGGTTTGCAGGTTTAGCAAGACATGAATCAGTTAGATCTATAAATTGGTTAGATATTGAAGGTTGGGCTTCAAGAGGTGGTTCAGATATTGGTACTAATAGAACAACACCTGAAGAAGCTGATATTGGATTAGTTGCATATTATTTACAAAAATATCAATTTGATGGGTTGGTTATTGTTGGTGGATTTGAAGCATTTGTTTCATTACATCAATTAGAAACTGCAAGAGTTGATTATCCAGCTTTTAGAATCCCATTAGTTTTGATTCCAGCAACAATTTCAAATAACGTCCCAGGTACAGAATATTCCTTGGGTGCAGATACTTGTTTGAATTCATTAATGGAATATTGTGATATTGTTAAACAAAGTGCTTCATCCACAAGAGGTCGTACATTTGTTGTTGAAGTTCAAGGTGGTAATTCTGGTTATATTGCAACATTTGCTCAATTAATTTGTGGTGCTCAAGCTTCTTATGTTCCAGAAGAAGGTATCCATTTAACACAATTGGATTTAGATATCCAATCTTTGAAACAATCATTCTCCATTGCTGAAGGTAAAGCCAAATCAGGTAAATTAATTTTGAAATCAGCTAACGCATCAAAAGTTTTAACAACTGAAGTTATTGCAAAGATCATAACAGATGAAGCACAAGGTAGATTTGATGCTAAGACTGCTATTCCAGGTCATGTTCAACAAGGTAGCTTGCCATCCCCAATGGATCGTACCAGAGCTGCTAGATTAGCTGTCAAGGCTGTTCAATTCATTGAAGAAAAACAAGAATTTACACAACCAGTTCATTATGCTGAAGAATTTGATGTTAGTGATAAGAAAGTTAGTGACACTGCAGCTATCTTGGGTGTTAAAAGATCACATCTTAAGTTCTCACCAATCCGTCAAATTTACGATTTCGAAACTTCATTAGCTAAGAGAATGCCAAAAGTTGTTCATTGGGAACCAATTAGAGAAGTTGCAGATGCCTTGGTTGGTAGAACTAGAGTTCCAGTCGCACCAAAATAGACATCTTTTTATTTCATGACACAAACCACATAAACCTATTCAACATTTACGAATTCATTGATTTAATAAACATATATATATAATCTATACAAAAATCTGTAAATTCAACCGTTTTAAGAGATTGAATATGTCAAAAAAGCAGTTTTTTTCGTATACTTTAATTTCTCTGGTTCGCGCACTCGTATAGGGAAATATTTTGATATCGCTTTTAAAAACAAGCAAAAAATTATACAATGCCTTTTTATAAACAATTAATTAATTACAAAGTTTTAAGGGTGTTGTTCTTTCAAAGGGAGGATCATAGATCGATATGAGCAGGCCCAGCAACAAGGAGCAGAAGAAAGATGAGCCCATCACTCCTGTGACCCAGTACATCCCTGTTTTTCCCACGAGCTCTCGAACCAGAAGACCATCACGAGAATTAACAGCTACATGTTCATCCTCGTCATCTCTATACGAAACCACTTATGAGGATGTCAGTCATGCTGGTAATAATCAGCTGGATATGAATGATCTATCCGCCGTGCAGTCAAACTCATCAGATGAAGATTCAAATACAGACACTGATTTGGATTTAGAGTATTCAAATACATCATCTAGGTTATCAAGTAGAAAGTCTCACGAGTTATTTGGAAATAGCTGGGATCAATTTGCTGGGAATCATAGCTCGCCAACTTTCACCAAGCAGAAAAAGACTGAAGATTATTTTTCTCCAAAAGAGAATACACCAATTTTCAAAAGATTAATCAGTAAGAATTCACTTAAACCTCAGTTGAAATCATTTAAACGAATCACAGCGGAATTACAACACGAATCGGTACCATTGGAGAATGAGATAAATCATGAAAAATTAATCCTTCTGAATTTACAAGATGAAGAGCATTTCTTAAGCAATAGTCGGTTTAGTAAAAATGAAAAAACTATTAAAGAGAGCAACCACAGCTACAAGAAATTCGATATAATAAAGAAGGCAAATGAGAGTTGGAATATGAAGAAACATGGATTCTTGAAACCTGATCAACAAAAATTGGAAGATCCAAATACAAGTGATTCCACAATTGAGGATTCTGAAATACCCAAAGTTTCAAGAAAAAGATCATTTGATAATGAGTCGATATCAAACTCCAAAAGAAGGGCAGTGTCAACATCACCAATCAGTGCTGGGTTTCTGAAGAGAGGTAACTTCAAACTGATATCAAATGCATCCAAAGATCTCGAGAATATGTCACTAGGGTGAGAATTTTTTTAACACCTATGATTGTCTAGATCTATCTTTTGATTTTCTAACAAAAATTTATGAGTTATGAATGGTTTATGGTTTAAAGGAGTGAGGAAATATATAGTAAGAAAGATAAAGAGTATAAAGGAGTATAATACAATTGGTTTTATAATATAAATGGATCTCTGTAGATTCATTACTTAGAGTTTGTCTGGGCAAAAAGCAATTCGCTAGATCAATCTAGTTGTTAAGGAAAATTCCAAATATTTGTTAATTGAGTCTAGAAGCTCAATTGTGCTGAGTACGCGTCGGTTTTAGAATGTTTGTCTTTGTGGTTACTTTTTATCTCTGCCACAAACACGTCTGTCAACTGATAACGGTCAAATAATAGCAATTAAAGGAAACAATAATGCTGAATACACAAGAAGGAATTAACTGGAGAAGTACTGACTTGTTTTTAGGGAAAGTGATTGTTTTAGTACTGGGATATGGCATATGGTGGTATATGAAGGTTATTGTCAACGGATGGTTACCAATCTGAGAGAGTATCACTTTGAAAATTACAAGAAAGGTGGATGAACCATAGAGATACTTCTGGAAATGATGATTTAAATCTGAAGATCATAGCCATACAGTGCACTGTTGGCGAAGAATTCTGCGAAGCGTTCTGATAGCATGGACCACTTGATCTAGGGTATGTCCTTGGATGATGATGCTGAACGTGGAGCAGGGATCCAATTCTTATTTCTAAGGATTATAGTCTGATTTGAAAGGGTTGATCAATGGTTGAACTATCGAATATTGTGATAAAGAGTTGAGAAATCTTGGAATTGAGTACATATGTGTCAGAACTGTGTGTCTTTTAGCCGATGATGGGTAGAGTCAAGAACAAAAGCCAAATGTCGTGGCAGCCTTTGGTTGAAGATTGTCAGTGAGCTATTGGTAGAGTTCAACAATCTTTGCAGTTCGAAGCTTAACCATTTTGGGAGTCGCTGAAGAAAGTTAAGGCGACGCAAAGTATCTGACTAAAACGAGTCCAAGAGAGATAGATTAAAGGTGTGGCAGCTTTAAATTGAGGGTTGTCAATGAACTGCTGTTTATGAAGTTCAACAGCCCTAACTTTTTGAGGACAAGTTGGATCTATGATGCTTGAGGCTTTAATCATACTGTTTTTGCTATTGAGATCTATGCAGCAGATAGTTGTGTGTGATTCAGAGAGTGAAGATGAGTCCAAGAAAGAAAGACTGAAGGTGTGGCAGCTTTAGATTGGGAATTGTCAGTGGAGTTTTTTTTCACCAGCTCCAACAGTTCCAAATTTTCAAGGATGATTTGGATCTCTCATAGATTTCATGGTACTGCTGTTGATCTTACTATCTGTCTCATCGTTGAAGCAAACATATTTCACAGCTACAGCACTAAACTACAATAAAACTGTGAAGATTATTGTCATACTGAAACTCATTGTTGATAAAAAGATTCTCAACTTATGGAGATCATTGTTGTGCTCTACCTGATTGGATATGGTTAGTTCTTGTCAGTATGTTAATTCCAAGATTTGAAGATATTTCCAAAATCAAGCTCTCGTGGCAGGAGTGATTCGTGATCATCAGAGTGGTGGATCTTAACAGTGTGAAGCTACTCCAATTGATTCAATTGAGGATTTGTTGGATATGAAAGGATTGAGCTAAAGACTTGGATATACTATTCCATGAAGGATGTTGCTCGACTGAAATCCATAGTGAGATCTAGAAATCAACCAATCATCACAACTACAGACAATAGTGATGATTACTGAGTGCATGACAGTATGTTTTGCAACGATTGAAGTGGCAGAAGTTGTTCCAAACCATCCTTTCATTACACTGTACCAAAAATATTTGGTCCAAAAAAAAAAGTTTCATAAAAGGCCAAAACGACCTCTGCAAATGAAACTTTGGGCCACAAGAAACACAATGGCAAGTCTAGGAACTTTCCAGGAGCTCTAGTTAATGAGCTATTTGAAAAAATAAAAAAAAAATTGGTCAAAAAACAAGGGGAGAGTATGTCACTTTTTATCTATATAGATGTGGCCCCTACCAATATATATTTCGCGGAGCTTATATAATAATTATGTAATCGACGTGTCCCAGACCAGGAAAATTGCACTATACGAATTATTTTAAAGTTTGTATGACATAATCATTTGGTTAGCGATTACATAATCTCACATTAAATAGAGCTCAAAAGAAAAAAAGTACTGAACCTATCATTTGGGTTTAATTACATAGAAAGAAAACACAATAGTTTCTTTACACCTTTTTGAATTATTGAACAACAAATAAAGAAAATGTCAAGAGCAAGAGCGTTGGCTGCTTATAGAGAATCTCTTAGAGCAACTAGAATAGTTTTCACTGGTATGTCTGGGACTATAGAGATCAAAAAATGTATAATTTGGATTACTAACTAATGTTTTCAAAGATGATGTTAGAATGTTAACAGCTGCTAGAGCTCAAATAAAGCAAGGTATGAGAAATCCAGATCCAAAGAAGAGTGCAGAGGAAAATATCAAGCACCTTGAGGATGTGTCTAAATTTTTGTTATCAAACATTGTTCAAGCAAAGAAGAATGAGAGTGGGAAATATAGTAAGTGAGAAAGTTTTAGACATGTTTGGAAAGCACTACTAACGATTCATTGCAGAACTTAATATTCATGAGCACACAGAACTAGGTGATAATGAATCCATCTTTAAGGCTAAGAAAACCTTGGCTGCTCAAGGTGGTGGATGTTGCGGTGGTGGTGCTGGTTTAGTCCAATAGAATGAATAACGAAAACGGGGGAAAAAAGGTTTCTGGGATTGTGATCGAATAGTGATTATCAGCCTGTGTAAACTTTTGAATTTATGTACATAATGTTTTATTTGAGGGATTCATGGTTTAATAAAAAAGAATATAATGTCTTACAAAAAGAGGCGTAGATTATTATTAAAGAGCATAAACTTGCTACTTTATAACGTAACCTTACCAAGACGCTCTGCTTGTGCTTATAATTAGAGACATAATTGCATAAATGCAGTTTTGACTCACTTGAATGATTCATCAGATCTGAGTATATAATTTAGCTCCGAATCCAAAAAAACTATTTCCTCGAACCTCATCTCATCCAGAAATATACACCAAGGGATATCAACCATGTCAGAAAAGAGAGAAGTACAAATATCCAAAGCGCTAAGTTATCTTCTACGTCATGGGGCCGTGAAGGAAAAACTTCCAATTGATCAAAAGGGGTTTGTTAAACTTGATGCCATTTTGGCTAACAACAGATTGAAAACTCACAAGGCCACAAGAGAAGATATCTACAAAGTTGTAGAGAATAACAACAAAAAGAGATTCACATTGAGTACAATTGATGGAGTTGAATATATCTGTGCTAATCAGGGTCATTCATTAAAGAGTATAAGTAATGATAATCTTACAACATTGGGCAAGGAAGATTTCCCAACTCAATTGATTCATGGAACTACACAAGCTAAGATCAACCTTATATTACAATCAGGTGGACTCTCCAAGATGAATAGAAATCATATCCATTTAACTTCAAGTATTGAGAATGATGAAGCTGCTGGGTTTGTCACTGGTATAAGATATAATTCCACTATTTTAATCTATTTAGATATTGAAAAACTACGAAACCAAGACAAGATACCGTTCCACAAGAGTCTCAATAACGTTTACCTCACAGAGGGAGACTCTAATGGGATGCTTTCCAAAGAATTCTTCAAAAAGATTGTTAATCGTAAAACTGGTGAACTTATACAGATAAATTAACAAGATATTACCGTATTGGGAAGTCAACAGCTCTTTTTTATTATTTTCGCGAAAGATTCCTCAAAATCAACAATTGACCGGTTTATCGTTACAAAAGGGTATAAATGAATTCTACGCGTATTGGATCTTGTACTTAAGGACACTTTTTGTGTAGTGACATTAGCTGCTTTTCGGTGTATGGAGTCGATGGTGAGGATATAAGAGGCTTAGGGAATATACAAATCACATCATGTCGGAATCAAGAGCTCCCTTAATGTCTAATAATGATGGGTATGCACCAATAGATTCACCAAATTTAAACCAACAAGAAGGTCAATCAGATCAGTTTAAAACTCCAGGACAAGACCATTTGGCAAAATCAAATAAGAAACTTATAGCTGTCATTTCATTATTTTTGATTTCACTTTTTTCATTCGTTTCACAAACTGAATTAACATCATATCTTTATAATAGTCTTGAATTTGATCAACCATATTTATTATTATATCTAACACATGGATCTTGGTGGATGATTTGGCCAATTCAAGTGTTTTCAATAGCCATATATAAACATTTTAAAAGATCCAAAAAACATGGATATAATGTTTTAGATTTAACTAAATTTAAAAAAAATATCAGTCATTCATTGAAAAATCAACACAAGAATATATTCAAGACATCAGGAATTGTCATTAATGAGAATTATCAATATGAACATGAATATCCAAGTTCAATACCTTCTTTCTTACTGAGTAAATCAATTAGAGGTTTAATTATTAAAATTTTCATCATTACTACAATTTTATCAATAGCTGGTTGTACATGGTATGTAGCCATGGGTATTGCACCTGCATCTGATATTACAGCAATTTATAATTGTTCTGCCTTCAGTGCATTAGTATTTGCTATTCCAATTTTACATGAGAAGTTCAGTTATTTAAAATTGAGTAGTGTTGCATTAGCTATTTTTGGTGTTTTTTTCGTTGCATATTCTGGTGATGATGATAAAGATGGTGATGCTCCAACGGATTTCCCTTATAGAGTATTAGGTGATATAATCATTGCAGTTGGTGCAGTGTTGTATGGTCTTTATGAAGTTCTTTATAAGAAATTATGTTGTCCACCAAACAATTCAGTTTCTTCAAGAAGACAAGTTGCCTTTTCAAATTTTTGTGCTTCATTGATTGGATTCACAACCATATCTACATTATGGATCATCATTATATTAGCACATGTAACTGGAATTAATAAATTCCATTTCCCAACTGGAGGATTTACATGGTTAATTATAGTGTCATCATTATTATCAAATTTGATTTATTCATTGTCATTTTTAGCGTTGATGTCGCTAACGTCACCTGTTCTGTCCTCTGTGAGTTCTCTTATTACAATTCTGTTTGTCGGATTGTTTGAATGGATCTTATTTGGGGTGAAATTAAGTGCTGGTCAGTTAATTGGTGATTTATTTGTCGTTATTGGGTTTGGAGTGCTCAGTTATTCATACTGGGCAGAAATCACCGAGGAAGACGTTGATGACGATGAGGACTACGATCCTACAGACACTGAACAATAAGATACTGGTATATTTATAAGATGGGTAGAACATTTACAATCACATGTACAAATACATTTTTAGGTATACCATTAATGTAGAAAGTGCCTTCCCTCCCAGGAGGCTTAGCCCTTTGTGCCTGGTCCCCGTATATATGCCAGCACTATATCGAGCTTTATCCTTGTCCCTGGCGAGTAGAATCGACCCAGCCTTGACAGTTTTCCCATTCGAAAGGAGTTGATTAAAAGACGCGTTTGTTTGAAAAAGTCGCGTCTCAAAAAAAAAATGTCAGGGTAAAAAAATTGATGGGCCATAATTCAATAGTGATGAAGTTACATTTGAACAGCTCTGCCTTCACTTGTCTCACGAAACTCTATTATAATTGGAAAGCTCCATACAACTAGGCATTGCCAGGATCCATAATTGCTTGAAAATAATCCGAGTGGTTGAGACTAAGATCAAAGAGAAGAGCTTGTTGAGTTGACCGAAATCGAGTTGAGGATTTGTTTCATATTCAAACGATTACAATTCACCAAAATTAGATCACAGGGAAACAAAAAGGGCCTAAACTTCAGGAAAGTTTTGTACATTGGGAAAGAAATAAGAACACAGTGTTAAAAGATTGAATTATAAGGAGCTGATTGCCTTTAAAAGTGAATTTATCAACGCTGATCAGACCAGAGCTACATTCCGGGTCTTACTATAAATACATTCCCACAAACAAAAGCAAGAAAAAGTATAATTTAGAAACATTGTAACAAACACATCTACACATCTACAGAATTATAAAAAGAGAATATTAGCTGGCTTATATTCTTTTAAATCATGTCGTTATCTTCATCAGCTTCAATTTTCAGAGATGATGATTTTTCAAATTTAGGGCCTGCACCTAAACCACCATCAAATTTAGGATTAATATCAAATCCAACTTCACTTTCACTTACGAGTAATAATAACAATAATAATAAAGTTGTGAGACGTCAAGGATGGGTACAAGTTAAAGATGAAGGTATAATGTCATTTAGATGGCCAAAAAGGTATTTAGTACTTAATGATTCAAATTTAATTTTCTACAAGAATGATTCAAAAGATGAAATATGGTTAAGAATATCATTAACTTCAATAGTTAATTTATCAAGAGTTCAATTAAGACCTTATTGTTTTGAATTAATTAGAAATACTGGAGTTAAAAAATCATTATTTATATCATTGAAAACTATAAATGATTTATTTGGTTGGTTAGATGCAATTTTTGCTAAATGTCCATTAACAGGTACAGTTTCAAGTCCGACAAATTTTACACATAAAGTTCATGTTGGATTTGATCCAACAAGTGGTAATTTTACAGGATTACCTGAAAATTGGAAAAGATTATTAGAACATTCAAAAATTACAAATGAAGATTGGTCCAAAGATCCAGTTGCTGTTATTGAAGTTTTAGAATTTTATCAAGATCAACAAAATGGTGGTGGACAGTCACAACCACAACCACAACAGCAACAACAATTACAGCAAAGTGGATTTCATAGATCAAATAATTCAAATGATTCTAATAATTCAAGTAGTTCAAGTGATAAAGAAAATAATAATAATAGAATTTTGAATGATTTGTCAAAACCATATTCTACACCTTTAAAACATACCCAATCACCACCAAAAGTGTCACCATATTATACAACTACAAATACTACACCAACTCCAAGTACTGGGAATAATAATAATGATTTGATACCTATGAGAAGAGCACCACCTCCACCAGCAGCAGCAACACAACAACAACAACAACAAGAATCAAAGATGAATCCAAATCTCAAGATACAAACCCAATTAATGAATAATGCACCAGCAGCTATTCCAAATCCTTATTTGGATGATGAGGAGGATGAATCTTCACCATTAGTTTCACCAACAGATACTTTACCTACACCTACATCTGCAAATACTACACCAACACATCAACATATTCCACCAAGACGTGATTTACAACCTTCAAGACAAGCTCCAAGACCACCTCCAACAGGTTCACAATCTGCTCCATTACGTGGCCAAAGAACTGCACCACCGCCTCCAAATCATCATCATCAGTTCCAAAAACAACAACAACAACCATATGGTCAACAACAATATAGGCCATCACCTCCACAACAAAATCCTTATAATAAACCTATTCAACCATTACATCCACAACAACATCATAAACAACCACCACAACAACAACAGCAATCTCATTTCCAACATCATCCTACACAACAACAATTGAATAAATCTCCAGCACATGTTGCGGCACAAGCAGCAGCAGCAGCAGCTATTAATAATGGAGCACCACAAACACCAACTAAATTCCAACCATCACCACCAAAGAGTGTTAAACAAAGAAATGAAGAACGTAGAATAAGTGCTATGAATGAACAACAAGTTATGAAGAATTTGAAAAGTGTTGTACGAAATGTTGATCCTGCACCATTATTTCAAATGATTGAAAAAGCAGGTCAAGGTGCATCAGGTACAGTTTATCTTGCTAAATCATTAATGAGAAATAATTTAAAAGTTGCTATAAAACAAATGGATTTAAATGCACAACCAAGAAAAGAATTAATTGTTAATGAAATTTTAGTTATGAAAGATAGTCAACATAAAAATATTGTTAATTTTTTAGAAGCGTATTTACAAAATCAAGAATTATGGGTTGTTATGGAATTTATGGAAGGTGGTTCATTAACTGATGTTATTGAAAATAATGATAATAGTTTAGAAGAGGATCAAATAGCATCAATTTGTTTTGAAGTTACTAAAGGTTTAAAATTTTTACATAATAAAAAAATCATTCATAGAGATATTAAATCAGATAATGTCTTGTTAGATTTACAAGGAAATGTCAAGATTACAGATTTTGGATTCTGTGCTAAATTAACAGCTCAAAAGAACAAGAGAGCCACTATGGTTGGTACTCCATATTGGATGGCACCTGAAGTTGTCAAGACTAAAGAATATGATGAGAAAGTTGATGTTTGGTCATTGGGGATCATGACTATAGAGATGATTGAAGGAGAACCACCTTATTTGAATGAAGAACCATTAAAGGCGTTGTTCCTTATTGCTACTAATGGTACACCTAAATTGAAAAAACCAGAATTATTGAGTGTTTCTATAAAGAAGTTTTTGAGTATTTGTCTTTGTGTTGATGTTAAATATAGAGCTAGTACAGATGAATTATTACAACATGAGTTCTTAAAGATGGGATGTGATGATTCTAAATTGGCTAAATTGTTACAATGGAAGACTAGATCTCCAACACAAAATCAGTATATTGAATGAAATATTATGAGATTTATTAGCCGCTGTAGTTGGAATTGTATAAATACCAACTACTTTTCCCTTTTGATTTAAATAAATTCTATATACAATCAACACTGCGAGCAGTTGTTATTCTGTGTTCTGGTTTTCGAATATTTCGGACTTATAATCGCTTATTACCATATTCATAATTTTTAATTGCACTGAATGTTTATTAAAAAAGCTGTATCTTTTATATGATTAATCTAATGTGTTTACTCCATGTTGATTGATCCAATATATTCAAAGATCATGTGATGGATCATTTAATAAAGATTCATTTAATTGTTTATATTTAATTATGTAATATTAATTAGCCGCTGAACTAGAAATTGTATAAATACCAGTTGAATTCCCTTTAATCAATGATTAATTTTATATTTATATTCACTGTTACTGATTTCTATTTCAAAATATACAGTGAGAAAAGAGTTTAAATATTCACATATTGACTATATTAATTGATATACCTAATGCAGTGACGTTATTAAAATCTATAGTCATATCTACTTTTTAATCAGTCTGGTTATCGAGTTGATTAAACAAGTATCCAGCTAAGACTACACACTAATGAATCCAAGGTTAGATCATTTGATATATTACTATCTTTATATAACAAAATGGATTTAGTCAATTCAATTTTTGTAGAGTCAATCTATTATGGGAGTGGCCCTGAACCGAAAAAATTAGTGAGGTTGAATGAAAACTTCAAAAGCATATACACAAGATCTATATCATCAACAATCATTGAATTAATTGAACCCCCAGAATTAATACAATATGAATGATCAACGAGGCAGTGCCTATTATACCCAATCAATAGAGACACAATTAGCATCTCAACAGAAAAGATCCACAGCACATCGTCGTATAATTGATCATGGAGCTCCTTATGGTAGATGGTCAATTTTAAAAAAATTAAATAGGAAAACTCCAAAATTAGGTCATATACGTCCAGAAGCTTCATATACTATTGATTTATTACCAACTGTTGCATATCAAAAAACACCAATAGTGGATACTCCTACAAAATTTGTTCATCTTAGTTCAAATAAGGCAAAACATGCAATTCATTGTATAAAATGGACCCCAGAAGGTCGTAGATTACTTGTTGCTTCACATTCTGGAGAATTTACACTTTGGAATGGTATGACTTTTAATTTTGAAACAATCATGCAGGCTCATGATACAGCTGTTTTAAGTTTAGAATATAGTCATAATGATGATTGGTTACTTAGTGGTGATCAAGATGGTATTTTAAAATTTTGGCAACCAAATTTTAATAATGTTAATATCTTGGAAGCTCATGGTGATGCTATTAGAGATATTGCATTTAGTCCCGGTGATGGGAAATTTGTTACTGCAAGTGATGATGCAAGTTTAAAAATTTGGAATTTTAGTAATGGTAAAGAAGAACGTGTTTTAAAAGGTCATAATTGGGATGTTAAATGTGCAGATTGGCATAGTTCTCTTGGATTAGTTGTTAGTGGGTCCAAAGATAATTTAATTAAATTATGGGATCCAAGAGTTGGAACTGCTATATCAACATTACATGGCTTTAAACATACAATTACTAAAACAAAATTTCAACCTCAACAAGATTCTCATCTTTTAGCTTCAGTTTCAAGAGATCGTTCAATGAGAATATTTGATTTAAGAACAATGAAGGATTTATTTATTTATAGATCAGAAGTTGATTTAAGTTCATTATCATGGAATCCAATTCATAGAAATATGATTACAACAGGTGGTTATGATGGTTCAATGAATCATTATTCATTAAATGACACAGTACCTGATTCACTAGAAACAATAACTCCATATCATAATATCCCATATGCACATGAAAAAGCTATACATTCATTAGAATATCACCCTCTAGGACATATCTTAACTTCTGCAGGAGCAGATAGATCAGCTAGATTTTGGTGTAGAGGTCGTCCAAATGATCCAAATGCATTTAATGATCCTCCATATACAAATGATAAAGTTGGTGCTTGGTATTTTGCCATTAATAATGCTGTTAATGCAGTTGTACCTGCTAATGAAAATGTTGGAAATATTAAAACTGGTCAAAATCAAAGAGATCAAGGTGGATATGGTGGTAGAGGTGGTTATTTACCTGGATTAGATGGAGATGGTTATGATGGTGGGTCTTATTCGGGTGGTAATGGTGGTGGATTTAATTTACCAGGATTAGGTTACTAAAATAAACAAATATTGCATATAGATTATAACCAAGTTGTAGTCTACAAAAGATTAAATCATTAAATCATTTCTATTGTTCTATACTCTAACAATATTCCTTTTTTTTTTATATATATAAATAATTTTAAACTTCAGTCACTGTTAAATCAGCAACATCAGTTAACCCATAAACCAACTCCATATAATTTTTCCCATAATCCTCATAATAACTATTTATAAACTTCATAATCATTTTTAAAACTTCATCTTTTTCATCTTTAATTTCCAATCTTTCATCAAAAATTTCAACTTGTGAACCTGCATTCTTCAATTCTATAAAAATCCCACCATTTTCTTGTCTTTCTTGTTGAGTTATTTCTTCAAATGCTAATTTATATTTTTCACTACGTTCCATAAAATCTTTAATTGCATCTTGATAATTCATCTCTTTATAATCTGGACCTTGAGTTTTCTTGTTTGCATTATATTCCCAACATTTAACATCTTCACATTTGATTTCCAACACCAAAGTATTTATATGGATTGAATCTCCATATTGATGTTGTTTTTCTCTTATCGTACTGAATATATGAGATCTACGATCTCTTGTTGAATTTGTTGCATCAAGAATACCAACATCTAAATTATCACAAAATAATGAATTTAATAAATGATCTAATGATATTTGTGCATATAAATCTCTTTGTGCTTTCCCTAATGGATTATTAAAATCAAAAAATTGACAATTTTGTTCTTGGAAATTTGATAATTTCCTACGTATTGATCCAGCATTAAAAGTATCTATATGTAAATGTGGTTTTAAAACTTGAATTAAATTTTTGGTTATTGATGATTTCCCCGATGCTGGTAATCCAACAAGTATTATACACCATTTTTGACTTATTTGTAATTCATTATTTGGTGTAGTTGTTGGAGCTATAGCTGAACCTTCAACAGATTGTTTTGGTTCAACATTAGATGATGAGAATGATAAATGTAGTGCTTCAGTCAGTTGTGATATTGTAGGGGATGAGATGTTTTGTAGTGATAATGGTGAATGTTGTTTTAATTCATTATAAGGTGTTGTAGACGTTGGTGAATTGCAATTTATAGTGGATAACGTGGTGGCCACAGATGATGAAGATGGATTTCTTGAGAATAATGAATCCTGTGTAGAATCATTTGACTTTAGTCGCGTCAACGGTTGTTTTTCGTGCGGTATGATAAATTCAGACATGTTTAGTGTATGCCTCTTATTAAAACAAGAGAATATCAAACGATTATTTCCCAATTGATATATATATATATATTTTAAACATCTCTTATTATGAGGTTATTCCATTTTGTGATACGCACCACAAGGACAATCTCGTGTTTTTTCTTTTTTTTTTACGATATTTTTTTTTTCCTGTTTTCTGTTTTTCCGTTGGCCGGATTAACTTGGGACTAAATACCCTTGAGCGAGTAACGATTAGTGTAATTGATTCTTTGGTTGTGTGATGGTTGTGTTAACTATCATTTGAATATAAAGCACCAGATTGTATCAACACAAACACACATTCTCTTTATCTATTACTCAACAATTATTCCTTGTAGCAGTTCCCAAAACGGTAATCAGAGGCTATATTGTTCAACGATTCATGAGGGGTTCTTCAAATCTCCAAAATAGCGTCAATTTTCGGTTTTTTCTGTTGCGGTGAAAATTAAATTAAAAACAACGTGTCAGTTGTAAAACACATTCGCGGAAAGAGTGGTGTAGTCACGTGGTGATGTAATGTTACATGACATAATCATGACGTTATAAAGCGCTTAATTAACGATCCATCAATTCACGAATAAATCGTTTGTATTCTTTGATTTCTTTCTCTTGACGTTTGATAATGGTGATATCCTTCTCTTGTGAAGAATCTGGTGTCTTGAGGGTATCAATAATTTGGCATAGTTCTTCTATTGATGGATTATTATTATTATTGTTATTCCCAGGATCCTTTTCTTGAATAGTCTTTCTCAACAAATCATAATCTCGACTCTTCACTTTTAACCGCTCAAGTTCAATTTTCAACATCTTTTCACGTTTCTTCACCATTTCATAATCTCTTTGTACTGTTTCATATAGATTCTCTAAAAATTTATAATTCCGTTCATAAAATTGAAGTTTGAGTTCACTATTCTCACAAAGTTCTAATATCATCTTGGATAATTCATCTGAATCACAATCACCAAGATTGATCTTTGTCATTTCAGTACCACTTATCCGCTGAAGAATCTCCAAACACTTGTGCAATTGAACTTGATGATTACTATCATCTCTAGATGGCAAAATTTGTGATGATATTGGAAGACTATGATTTGGAATTGATGAATCCAAAATCCGTTGTTCATCTTCATCATCTATATCCGTATCCTCGAGTGATAAATCAAATGTCTTTTCAGTAATAGAAATGTCTTGATCACGAGCCATCTTTAATTAACCTCGATTGATTGTATTCAGTTCAATATCGTTTTGTTTACCTTTTCGTTTATATCTTTTCTCATCGCATCCAAACACCACACCAAAAAAAAATTTAAGTAGAGAGATCAGAAGAAAAAAAATTTGACATAATGAATTATCAATAGGTATTTTATATCAACCAAGGTAACCATGTCTGATGCTATAGAGCCAGTTGCCGAGTCTGTTGACCAACAGAATGAAACCATAACCACAAATGAAGAATCAAAAGATCAATCACCATCACCAGTTGGTGAATTAAAAGCTAGTGATTTCCAAGATCTTGATAATCTTCCAGAAACAAAACCATCAACAATGTCAAAATCTCAATGGAAAAAACTTCAAAGGAAGAAAAAATTTCAAGAACACAAGAAAGAATACATAGAAATTCGTAAGATTAAAAAAAAGGAAAAAGCTGCTCATCGTCGTGAAGAAATTGCTCAATATAAAGCTCGTAATGAACCAATACCTGATCATTTAATTAAAAAACCACGTAAACCACCTGCAAATCAAAATCAAACAGGAACAAAAATAATAATAGATTGTTCATTTGATGAATTGATGAATGATAAAGAAAAAGTTTCACTTTCAAGTCAAATAACAAGATCTTATTCTGCAAATAGAACTTCATTAAATACAGTTGATTTAGAAATAACTTCATTTGGAGGTAATTTGAAAAAAAGATTTGATGTTACATTGGCATCTTCTGCATATCAAAATTGGACAAATATAACTTTTAATCCAGAACCTTTTAAACCAATTGAAAATATGATTTATCTTTCTGCAGATGCAACAGAGGCCCTTGATGTCTTGGAACCAAATATGACTTATGTTATTGGAGGTATAGTGGACAAAGGTCGTTATAAATATTTGTGTAAAAATAAAGCTGAGGAAATGGGATTAAAATGTAAAAGATTACCTATTGATGAATATATTCAATTATTTGGTCGTCAAGTATTGACAACTACTCATGTTGTGGAATTGATGCTTGAATGGTTTAATCAAGGTAAAGATTGGAAAAAAGCATTTGAAAAAGTTCTACCACAAAGGAAATTAATTGTTGAAGGTGAAGAAGTTAATGGGATTGATGAAGATGCAGAAAATGAAGTTGATCAAGAAGTGGATGAAGAAGTGGTTGAAGAAGAAGCTGCAGAGGAAAACTGAGAAGCATCAGTTTTGTATATAACGAGATAAAGACATATAATTACGCATTTTGGTTATGAATTCTGTAATTTGATTTAGATTAGTGTTAGTTTATATGAGTAGTGCCCGGTATCAAGTTTACGCGATTTTTTTGGTGTATAGAAAAAAGTATCAAAACTACGCGTATAGGTTAATATATAAAGAGTCTGGTAATCATTTATTTCATATCAAAGATGAGTAATAACGCTTTGAAGCTTGAGCTTCCATGGTGAGTGGTGATTAAACAAATTGTCAATTGTGCTTTTCCCAACTAACAAATATCAGGGTGGAAAAATATCGTCCACAAGTATTAGATGACGTTACAGGAAATCATGAAACTATATCACGTTTAAAATTAATAGCACAAGATGGTAATATGCCTCATCTTATCATCTCAGGATTGCCTGGTATAGGTAAAACAACATCGATCCATTGTCTTGCCCATGAACTTCTAGGTCCAGCTTATTCAAATGCCGTTTTAGAATTAAATGCTTCAGATGATCGTGGTATTGATGTTGTTCGTAATAAAATTAAACAATTTGCTCAAAAGAAAGTTAGTTTACCACAGGGGCGTCACAAAATTATTATATTAGATGAAGCTGATTCAATGACTCCAGGTGCTCAACAAGCATTAAGAAGAACAATGGAAATTTATTCAAATACAACAAGATTTGCATTTGCATGTAATGTATCTAATAAAATTATTGAACCATTACAATCTCGTTGTGCTATTTTAAGATATACAAAATTACAAGACGAAGAAGTATTGAAAAGATTATTAGAAATTATTAAATTAGAAAATGTCGAATATTCAAATGATGGTCTTGAAGCTTTAATATTCACTGCAGAAGGTGATATGAGACAAGCTATCAATAATTTACAAAGTACTGTTGCAGGTTTTGGATTTGTTAATGGTGAAAATGTTTTCAAGATTGTGGATAGTCCTCATCCTTTAGTTATTAAAAAAATGATTTTAGAAGTTGCACAAAATGGTGAAATTGATAAGAGTTTGGATTTATTAAAAGGTTTATGGGATAAAGGTTATTCAGCAATTGATATTGCATCTACAAGTTTTAAAGTGGTGAAGAATATGGAAGAGATTGATGAAAGTGATCGTTTGGAAATAATGAAAGAAATAGGTATCACACATATGAGAGTCCTTGAAGGAGTGGGATCTTATCTACAATTAAACGCATTGATAGCGAGAATAGCAGCATTGAAATATTAATAAAAGTAGCGAGGATTTGTTAAATTGTAGTTTTGTATAGAATTTGGTATATGAGTAGTGCCCGAAACCAAATAAATAATCGGAATGAAGTAAACGTCAAATTAACAACAACGAGTTGAAGTATTAAAGATAACTAAGAAAACAAGATCAATGGCTGAGCCACAACTAGTGAAGAGGATCTCGAGAAGATCGATATCAAAGCATCCACCCGCTGGTACGGAGCAGTCAAAGAAGGACCCTTTTGAAGCATTGAGGAATATTTTGGGGTCGAATGATTATGAAGATGGTGATGATGAGAAACAATATGATTTAAAAGAACTGGATCTAACGAAAGGAGGTTCATTGGAGGAGATACGATATTTGATAACTACAGATGAGAATACTAAGGATGAACATGATGAAGAATTTGAAGATTTGATTAAATTTAAATCTACAGTGGAGTTATTTAATAAAATTATAACGCCTTTAGGTGATTATTTATTAGATTTTAATAATAAATTAATTGAATTATCAAAAGAATTGGAAAATTTAAAATCTAAATCTTTAAATCTTTCACAAAATTTATCAACTCGTCAACAATTGGAAAGTAAATATACACCAATAGTTTCAGATTTAATTATACCACCAGATGTTATAAAATCAATATATAATGGAGATATCTCACAATCTTGGTGTGATAATTTACAATTTCTTCAAGAAAAAACTCAAATATATCAACAATATCAAAAAAAATATCCAAATCTCAAATCTTTAATAACTTTAACAAAAATTTTAGATTCTTTATATATTAAAGCTATTGAAAGAATTAAAAATTTCATGGTTGCTAAAGTGAAAGCTTTAAGAACAATAGGAACTCCTTCTCAAGTTATTCAAAATCAATTGATTCAATGTCGTGAAATATATCCATTTCTGAAAGCAAGGGCTCCTTCATTAGCATTAGAAATAAGACAAGCATATGTATATACTATGAAATGGTATTATCATGCTCATTTCCAACGATATCTTCAATCACTATCAAAACTTACACTTCATGTAATAGATAAAGAATCACTTATTGGAGGTACACAATCGATATTTAAGAAATCTGCAAGTGTGATTGATTATTCATTAGGGAAAAGAGATCAAATCATAACAGCACAGGATCCAACTGTTATGCCTGCTCAAATTGCTGAATATAATCATCTGAAATTCCATATGGAGACTGGGTTTAGAAGTTTTAATTTGGCAATGGTGGATAATGGGAGTGTTGAATATTTGTTCTTGATGGAATTTTTCCAAATGGATGCTGAAGTTAATGGATTATTTGAGCAAATTTTCACAGATACATTTCAATTAGGGATTAGTTATACAAAAGAATTGATTCAGAATACTTTTGATGTATATGGAGTATTGATATTGATTAGATTATCACAAGGATTAGTTTTTGAATTACAAAGAAGAAGAATCCCAGTTATTGAAGATTATTTAAATTTACAATTAATAACACTATGGCCAAAATTCCAAAATTTAATTGATTTAAATTGTGAAAATATGAAAAGATCAAGTTCAAAGAGTTCATCAATAAGTGGATTAAAACCTACAACTACACATCCATTGACATTACAATTTACAAATTTATTAACTGGATTTTTAAAACTTACAGGGATAGACCAACAGACAACACAAGAACCTTTATATAACAGTATCCAAAGATTAAGAAATGATTATGAATCGGTATTGACCAAGATAAGCAAAAATTTAAAACAGAATGAATTGTTTTTATACAACAACTATTCATTCGTTTTGGGAATTTTGACTGAATGTGAAGGTGCATTAGCTGATTCAGAAACCGAACACTTCAAGCTCCTAGTTGAAGCTTACAAACCAAAATAAACATCGAAATCATTTAATTTTGATCAATTTTGTAGTAATCATTAATATTCGCTTAATAGTGGCCCTATGTCAAAACCAAAAGTTGACCAGTAACAAATATCAACATTATCAAACAATTAACCATTTATAATAAATAGACTCAAAGTTCTCTCATTTATCCAATCTACAGTCATGTCATGTCTTCAGATATAGATATGGGATTCTCATATGGTGATCCAACAAGGGTCACTGACTCTCCTATAGCGATGCCACCAGAATGTCACGATTATGAGATTGAAGTGACGCCTTCTCAACATCGAGTAATAGTACATCCAATTGACACTTCTTCTACGCTTCAAGTCATTGCTGGCCCAGGATCAGGTAAGACTACAACTCTTGTTTACAAGATCGCGTATATGATTGGTACATTGGGGCTTCATCCTTCTGAAATACTTGTGTTATCGATGACAAATAAAGCAGTTGATGCACTACAGAGTCATCTTGGTACATTGTTTGGTGAGCAATTTTCCATGGATGTAATTACATTCCATGGGTTTTGTCATAGATGTGTGATTGATAATGATGAGTCCCAAGGGAAGGGAATACAGATCATAGAAGATGTTGGATGGAGAACTTTGGTGCAGTTGTTAGGTAATAAGATGCCAAAACATCAGCTTGTTAAAGTTGTCGAAATGATCAAAAAGGAAGGATGGAACGAGAAAGAGGTTGAAAAGATTTGTAGGAGATCTAAGGCTAGTGTGGATGATTTGAAAGATGTCATGAGTACTTTGGAGAGTACAAATGTTTTGATTCATTCAGATGTCATGAGGGCTGCTAAAGTCTTGATAAAGAATGGTAGAGTCTCTTTACCTTATAAAGTTGTCATTGTCGATGAGTTTCAAGATCTATATCCTGATATTTATGAGTTGGTGGAACTTGTTGCTAAAGATGCACATTTAATTGTTGCAGGAGACCCATATCAATCAATTTTTAAATTTTTGGGTTCAAATGAAGAAGTGAATAAAGCAATTGCAAAATTCAAACCAATTGAAAAACTTCATTTACAAGAATGCTTTAGATCTACCCCTGAGATTATAAATGCTTCTGATAAAATAACAATGAGACAAAATCCATCATTACCATTAAAAGATATAAGTGGACTTAAACCCGTTGCGAGAATGTTTAGTGATATAACTAATCAATATGAATGGATCGTGAAGGAGATCATACGACTAATGGAGGATAGTGATGGAATAATCGAACCTAAGGATATAGCTATTCTTGCTAGAACAAACGCGGAATTGAATGATTTTAAACGAGTTTTAAACTTTTATGGTATTTTGGATTTTAAATTAAGTCCAAATCCACCATGGTTAAGTAATGGATTAACACATTTGATTGATTATTTAAGAATTTTATATGCACCTGAATCTGCAAATTTCTCAGTATTGTGTACAATGGGGCTAATGAATAAAATAGGACCTGTTGCAGTGAAGAAACATCATAAGGCCTCATTGGGAAAGGATTTGTCTATGTGGGAGTATCTCGTTCAATCACATGAACAAGGAAAGCTCTCGGCTTATTTGGTACCTTATGTGGAGCGTCTTCAAGAAGTTAAAAACAAGATTGATTTTAATGATGCAAATTCAATCTTTGAAAACTTGTTGTATGTCGGTAATGAATTAGGTTTACGAAAATTAGTATCAAAAGAGGTCAAATCACATGCGGATAAAGATCAAATAACAAATCAACTTTTAGATTTTTTTGAAAATTTAAAGCTTGCAAAGAGTTATAAATCTGATGATATCTCACTTGCGGAACATTTTTTGAAAAAATATCAAGAAGTTTTACCAATTTCTAAATCGAAAAAATGTGTTAATCTGAGTACTATCCATTCAGCTAAAGGTCTAGAATTCCCTATAGTTTTTGTTTTAGGTTCATCATCTGGAGATGAATATAAACTTGAATCAAGAAATATGAATTACGTTGCAATGACTAGAGCTAAAACTCTTTTATACATTAATACAATGAAAGTGGATGCATTTAGTACTAAACAATTTGAGCAAAGATTTTCTTCAGAATTTTTCACACAAGAGAAACCTAAAATAAGAGGGACATTCACAACAGGTTTTGCAAAAGAGTTCAAGAGACCTATTGTCTCTGCAATTCCAGCATCTCCAAACATTTCGAGATCTTTCCACACAATGAGTCGTTTATTCAAGAAAGTACTTTAATTATTTCTTTTGTACTTTATTATTTGTTGTTTTATTCGTTTTTTTCTGTGATATAGGAGCAGTTGTCTTCAAAATCTTTATATTTGGCTTAATGAATTTGGAATTTTGTAACCATGGAACTTCAACATCATTCACATTAGCATCAATTAATTTTAAAAATGCATCTGGGAAACATTTATTATTCTGTAGTCCAATTATACCTGTTTTCTTTCCCAATACTTTTTCTATCTTATCCATACTACCCCTGGGTAGTTGTACCAACTTAACTTTATTTGATTCTGAGGATGCTGTATAACTAAGAATAGGGAATTGTGAAGTGAGCAATGATGGTTGTATGTCTGCTTTACAGACTAAAACATAAGACAATTCTTTCGTATGGAACCCACGAGCTTGATCTTCCAGTAGCTGGACAGTGCTATTGAACCCTAAAGTCATATGTTTGAGTGATTCTGGCTCTTCTGGTGAAACTTCTGGTTTAGATTTAAGTAATGTCTCATATTTTCCTATATCTTCTAATATGTGTAACAAAAAGTCTAATATCTGGTCTTGAATATTTTGGTTTATGATGGGAAACTGGGCCTGTGTGAAAGGATTATCGAGGAGTGGTTTGAAAACTTGTTTTCTCTTCTTTTCAGCTTCTTTAACTGAATTCATATTATACCCTTAAGGTGAAAAATATAAGTTTGCTTGTTATCTGTCGTGCGATGAGATAGATTTATATACATCTTGCTAGATTTTTTTTTTTAAATTTAAAATGATCCGAGAAAACGGTCGTAAATTGCCAAATACGGAAATTAGCCTAATTGGGAAATGTGACAGAAAAGAATATTATGTGATTATTAGTTCTATATAAGACTTATGTCATAGTTTGAAGATTGGTTATTATTGTTGTTATTACTGGTGGTCCGTGCCGTGCTGTTTGTGCGCTTCATTGGCTGGATAGGCTGGGAAGTGAAACCAGGTGGGAAATTTCCACCATTCAAAGGAGGTGAACTCAATCCAGATGATTTATTACCAGGTTGCAAGACTCCATATCCTCCAATTTTATTTTGCTCAATAGACCAATCTATTCCGGAAGACTTTGGTTGTAATTGTGCTGGTGGGTTTGATGGTGTAGTGTTTCTTGTTGAAGGAGCAGACACAAAATCTTCAAATTCTTCACTATAGTCCTGGCTTAAAGATGGAGTTGCTCTCAAGTTTTGAACAGCTTTTGGTACTTGATGTGTACTTGATCCAAAATTCAGATCAGCATTGAAATTTGCCTTTTTAGGTCTGAGTGACAATGGCTCGATTTTTTGCTTTGGCTTGAGTGTAGCTGTGTTTGTAGCAGGTGGTGAGGTTGTCATTGCCTTTTGGTAAACGGTAGGTGATAATGGTTGATCTCTGAGACCAGTATGAGTAGGTTGCTGAGTAACTTGATCTTCCTTCCCATAAAGTAAATGTCTAAATTTCTCAGTATCATCTTCATCTTCTGCTGGTTTACTACCTTCTAATGCTTGTAATTTCTGCATATGTGAAGTTTGAATTTTTTTACTTATATCATTAATGACACTGATGTAATCTTGATATGATTTTGGATTCAAAGTTGATGAAATTGATAAAACCCATAGCTGTGGGATGATATGTTCAACAATGTGTTCTTCATCCATAATTGTAGCTGAGGTTTGATAAACTTTCAACGTTGCTTCCAAAATTTTAACTTCTCTTGTTTTCATAGCTTTCAATAGTGGGAACAAAGTGTCATTGATTGTAAATTTATCAATACCTTTTTTCTCTATGAGTAATACAAATGCATCTATAGTTTTAACTTTAACTGTTAATGAGGTTGTCTTTGAGAAAATTCCACATATCTTTGGAAATATATTATTCTTGATAGTTGGGAAATCAATAGATTCCAAAAATATATTTGTCTTTTCTAATGCTTTTGTTTGAATCTGGAAATTACTCTTCAGATCCAATGCTCTATCACTTATTTTCAACAATAATTTTTTAAATTCATCGTTCTTCACTTTTTGTTGTAAGATGTTTAAATTTTCAAGCAACACAATCTGTGCTTCAGGAAATGCTAGTAACTTATCATCAGCAATAGTCAAATAAACTTTATCATGGAACGTCAACTGTGACAGTGTATTACCAATCAATATGATGATTGTTAATGTTATTTGAATCAAAGATACTACTTTTTTGTCAAGTAAATCCAATAGTATTGGCAACACCTTCTTTTGAAGGATAGAAGTTGGGAAAAGTGGCAACAAATTCACCAATGATTTTAAGAAAATTCCCTTTTCCTCGTCAGATTTTGTAGGAAATTCATCTAAAAAGATCATAGTCTTCACCAATGGATTATTGAAGTATCCACTATCTATGAATTCCTTAATAGAGAGTCTTTGGTTCGCATATCTAGCTAAAAGCTGTGGAAGTACTTGTAATAATGTATCTGGTACTTTCTTGAACACAGTGCGTGGGTTGTTCTGCTTTGAAGTTCTTTCGAATTTCTCATATTCATCTTTATAATAACTTGTTGAATTATTGCAATTTATAATTGATTTCTCTCCCTTTGTATATATGTAATAAATAACACAACCTAATGAGAAAATGTCACTTGATGGATATATCTTGTTTTCGTAAACAATTTCAGGTGAAGTATAATTTAAATTGATATTGACAAAATTTGGCATTCTTGGATCATACTGTGGGATGAAAAATTCTTCAGATTCAACGGGCTGTATATGTCCAAATCCACTAAGTTTCCAATCTGAATTGTCGTTGATAAATATAGCACTTGGTTGAACAGAAAGATGAATGTATTTTGCTGTAGAGTGTAGGAATTCTAATGCATTTGATATTTGTAATAACCCTTTCTGAATACTGACATCATCCAAGTCAGATGGAACGGTATTAAGACATGCAGTGACAAGTTCTGTAGCAAATGTAAAGTTTGATTTATGATCCTCTAGTGGTTCAATTAAAGTCAAGATATTTGGATGTCTAAATTTTGCAAGGTTTGCAACTTGATTTCTCAGAACTTCATAAGCATCATATATCACTTGTTTATCGTGTTTTTTGACAATGTTATTCTTCACTAGCAGTGCTTCGAACTTCTTCTTATCAAAAATGAAAACAGAGACCTGTCGATCACTAGATTTGTGCTTTGCAGGGTAGACGGCCCATAGATCTGAATGGAAAGAGGGATTAGAAGCGATGGAATAGTTGGCCTGTATACCGGTTTTCCCTTTAACAATCCTTGTTAGCATACTATCCAATTCATAATACAACACATAACGAATACTCACACTTGAACATTGTCGTCGCTGATCCAGATAAGCCCTTTGAGAATGGTGCCAGCAGTACAATTTTCCATTCACGTAGCTTTACTTTTTTTAACATCAACAAAAACACAAAAGATTATGTAATCGAAATACACAATGGTGAAACTACAAATTCATTTTAATATTCATTTATTCAAAAAGTTTTCTATATAAAAAGGTTTGTTCTATTTTTTTTTGTTATTTTAATGTTTTCTATTTTTTTTTGATTTTATGAGTAGCTATAATTTATTTATAATGGAATCTGCTTCTAAACTCATGCATGTAACCGAATCTATCAAACAATCTGTTCACGAAGCCTTCATATGTCCCTGAATCCATCAATTCTTCTAAATCATTAATAAGCTCTTTAGAGGGATCATAATATGGTGATTTAGGTTTAGGGGTCTCCGTTTTTGGTATATCGATTGGTTCAACGGTCTGGTGTTCTTCTTTTGGTATAACTTCATAGACACCAGTTCTATTGAAGAACAAATCAATCATATCTTCATGATGTTCTTCACCTTGATGTTCAAACTCTTTAGAATCATAAGCAGCTGATGGAGGTTGTGCAACTGGTAATCCTGGAGATTCAATTCTTTCAAAATGCTCATCTACTGAATCTTGGAGTGGATAGCTGGAAGATCCTTCTTCCAAATCTAACTCCTTTCCTGTAGCCAATTTTGAATCATAACCGGCAGCTTTACATTCGAAAAATCCATCATCAGAACTAAGAGCTGAAAAAGGTGTTGAAATTTCACTTTCAAGATCACCATCATCCTGTAAAGAAAGATTTTGAATGCCTTTTCTTCCAGAAACCAAATAGTTAACCAGTTTGTTATAGTGTTTATCATCACCAGCTTCAATCTCATCAACATTGTTGTAGATTTCATCAGAATCATCTGACTCATCTTTTTTTCCATATGACTTGTTTAATCTCAAATGCTTGATGTAGCTGTAATCTGGAACTCCAGTGCATAATGTACTGTCTGGGTTTGTTGAGATGACAGGAACACCATGTGAATCATAATAGACAATTTCATAGAAACCTCCAGTATCCATTTCAAATTCACTCTCATATGCAACCTTTTTAAACAAAAAAACAGATTCATAATGGTTTGGTGCAACTCTGAGAAAAGCCGTTCTGTTTTCAAAACCATGAGATAAATCATCTGAAGTATCGAGATCTTTTCCTTTACCCTGGAAATACATAAATGGTTTATGAGAGCATGGGTGGTAAAATGCTTTGCAAGTAATCAAACGAGGAACAACCACGTTGATAAATTCTTCTCTAGAAATGTTTTCTAAGAGTCTTCCTTCACGATCCATCAAAGTGGATGTTGAAGCAACTGGTTCTTGGTATAAGCTCATTTTTTAAAATTTCTTGATATCAATTAATGTTGATGTAGAAGGAAAAGAGGAATTTCAATTTTCAGGAATATTCCTCTATATTTATAAACAGTTGAGTAACATCTCAGGTCAATGTAGATCAAAGTTTAATTCATGTGAGAGTTGTTTTCAGTAGTACAAAGTAAAAGAACTCACACGCCTGTTGAAGTTCTAGATCACAAAAGGACTCATCACGGAACCTTCTGGATACAATTTCTACCCAACAGACCAACCCAACAAAACCAAACACTACACCAACTTAGCCTTTCAATGCTGAACAATAGACGAGATGATTTAAATGTATGTAATTTGTATTGACAGTACCAAGAAACCGTTTTATTTTGACAGAAAAACAAACTCGAGTTCTTTTTCTGGAGTGCAAAATGGCTTTAAATGGGGAATAACTCACTGAGAAACCACTGAAATTTACTTAAAAGAAGTATATAGCTCTATATCACCCCTTTAAACCAAATAATCACATAGAATACATCATAACCTTACGCTAAACCATCCAATTACACCATTAACGAATACTATGTGTCAGTATTTACCCGTGATTTCTGTCAAAACAGATAAGGCGATCGGCAAAATGGCAAACAAACTAGTCAATTAAACATAGAACTAGTTGAAAAAATATAAAAAAATAGTAAACAAAACATTTCAAAGTATTCTTCTTTACCATTCAGAGTACTTAGCTATTTATTGGTATTATCAGTCATGAGTGAACTATACGGTCGTAAAGGAGAAGAATCCAGAGAGCAGTCTGTTGTTAGGGACTCTTTGTCTCCTAAGATCAAGCAATCTGAAGTTCAGACTGATGATTACGATGCGGTTAATGATTTTGATGAAGAAGAGTCTCTTTTCAAAACAAAGAAAGCTTCGAAGGCAAAGTCATCAAAGAAGAAATCCTTGGGTGACTTGTTAGTTCAAGGTGGAGATGACGAGGAGGAAGAAGAGGCACCAGAAGAATCCCCTATTGTGAAGGATTCGGTTGTTTTACATGTTGATTTGGATAGTGATGCAGAAGATCAAAACGGTGGCGAATCTTCTGATGAAGCCTATCTGAAAACCGGGGACGAAGTCGGTGATGAATCGGTTTTAGAGATTGCTTCTAAAGATGTTTATGCAAATTCTGGTTCTGAAGAAGAAGAGGAGGTTGTTTGGGATTTGAAAAAATTTCTCGATAATGTCGCAAATAGTGACGATGATGACGATGAAGAAGATGATGATTTCATCTTTAAAGGTGTTCCTTCTGATGTTTCAGATGGTGAGTTTTCTGATGATGAAGAGGAAGATTTTGGATTTTTAAGAAATGTTGCTCCAATTAGAGGTATTTATCTCGCTCTTCCAAGTGATGATGATGAAAACGAGGAGGATGATGAAGATTACGATGCAGAAGATTGTGAAAATGAAAGTGTTTCTTCTGATGATTTCTTTGATGATGGTTTAGATGGTCCTGAAGAATTTAATGTTAAAGAAAAAACTATCTTGGATGAAGACTCTGATGATCAATCTGTTGATTTTGATGATGATAGTGATGGTGATAATGATACATTACCATCAGAAACATGTACATGCTCAACTAATCTTTTGAAACTTTATGGTACTGAACTTAATGATGATCAAGAATCATTTTCAGAATCAGAAGAATTCATTGATGAAGATGGTGCAGATTCTTGTGTCTGTTTCACTACAAAGAAGAGAACAATTGATGAAGTGTTGTTTGATCTTTCTGAAGGTATTGATCTCTTGGAACCAGAAGCTACTGCGCCTCTTGTTAAAAGACCACGTCTTGAAGAGACTCATACACTAAAGAGAACTTTAGTCACTGGTGGAGTAGGTGCCGTTATTGGTGGTGTTGCCACATTTTTGGGTTTGGCCTATTCTGGGTCAGGGTCAAATTAGGATCTTTTATTATACCCCTATGTATTTTTTTTATAACTATTTTATTTATTCCTTGAAAGGTTATTACTTGTGTGGTTGGTTTTCCTATATATCAAACGTTGTATTGTGTATCGAATAAATTTTTTAACTCTTGGGTGTAGCGATTGATCATCATGTTCGTCTGGAAGGAATCTATGTTGATCGATGATCGTACAGTATTGGAATCATTAACCTTCTAGATGTAAAAACTATGGAGAGTCAATCAAGACTAGTCACAATCCAACACAGTAATTCACTCAATTACAAACAGTTCCTATCTCATTCATACGTAAAGTAAGCATATAATCTCCTCTCTTTGGGCTTTCTCAATATGTTTGAACTAGGAATTCAGTCCTTTGCCCTAGTTGGGAAAATCCGAGATGACCTTATAAGTTTTTCCGTTTGTCTTAAATCTGGGGCTTTAGTGATTCCTCAATCGATCAAGTAATCATTGATCATACTGGTTAGTGGTTACTAGTTAGTTACCATTTAGCAAAGTGGTTATTACCTTTTGAGTCATGAGAGCTGTTGTGTAGTATTTTGGATATGAGTCATTCAAATGTTGGTCAATAACCACTAAGCTCCCTAATAACAGTTGAATTATACAAAAGGTGGAGCCATTAACAAAATCTTTATTCGTATAAATTGTCAACGTTATATGCCTCTTGTAGATCTCTGGTATAATTCTCGGGGAGATTAATCACGGCATATTGTATAACACTGTTTCTATACTATTTCACTGACTCGGCCAACTACACTTGTAAGAAAGAGTACCTAAATTAATTGAACCAGTTAAAGTTTCGAGGATTGGGATGAAATCTGTGGCTGCATTCAGGAGAACTTTGGTGATGATCAATAATAAACATCCGGATTACATATCCTCAACTCAAGCCAGTACCTAAAAGACCAATGAATGACTCAAGCTCTTGGTCTTGGGTGACAATATGGACCCCTTAACCTCAGCCTTCATAGGATCTTTCCCTTGTCCTGTTTTTTCCAAGATTGGTGAAATTCTGGGGTAAATTAACCACCACCGAATTGCCAAACTCAACAAATTAACTGCATGAGTCAAGAAGCTGAGTGACCCTTTAACTGTTGATTGGTCCGGCGGCAGCATATACCTCAAATCAAATATGGAAGTCCTCGCATTGCCCTATTCGTTAATTGGTGGCTTTTGAATCTCTTTGGGGTGTGTAGGACGATTTACCCCGGATCAATATTGGGCTTTAGGCCACTTTGACCTGCGTCCAAAGGATTTAATGGGCTCTGAACAGGGGAATTACTCTAGCTTAGATCGTCTACTCTAGTTATTCCAATGCTGTGATCTATAATATTCAACTACTATTCCCTTAATAAACTACTCTATCATATTGTAGTGAGCAATCACGAATTGCTCAATCTCGATTACTCGATTTTATGGAAAAACATCAAACATATAATACACACCAATTTATAACCTATACTTATCCCCTCAAGCATAACAACACCAATTCGGAACATCCTGAATACCTTATACTGGGTGGGTTTTTAGCAACAAGAGATCTACAACGTCAGCTACTCATCAATTCTCGGAAAGATTCGAGTTACAGATACTCACCATACATATTGCCGGTCTTGCAAATCCTACATCAAGAACAATATTCAATACCATCATACAAACAATTGTGCTGATCATCAAAGTTTTTACTGGATATTGATCTTTTCCTCGAGGTTAATACCTGAAACTGTATAAATACATCGATGTCTGCCCTAAAATGTCGTTCTCCAGTGTGGTTTCAATTATTAACCATTACTACATGATGCTTTACCACAAGCTCTATACCTTGGCCACGGCCTCTTTGGCATTTGCTGCTACCCTTTTGGATGAACCATTTGAAGTTAATACCACAAATCATGTTCAATTGGCTTCATACAATTACACTTCTGGTACTTTAAACGCTGAAATCTTTGTTCACAATGATGGTTATGACAAGACTGTGTTTTTATACTATAACAACAATGCAGGTGAATCAACTGCATTGACTGTCTTAGCTGGTGAATTCTATGAAGAATTGGGTAACGATTGGGAACTATGGTCAATTTCATCTCCAATTTATCAACAAGAAGGTTTATCCAAATTGCTCAATGTTACTTTCAACTCTATCAATACAGGTGATGTATACAGTCAAGAATTAAACATCGAAGTTGAGCAAGAAGGTGAAATTGAAGACGCAACCACCACCCCAGAAGCTGAAATCTCTCCATCTGGTTTCTATGAAGATATCGACAACTGGCTTAACCCAACAGACGTCAACTCTCAAGCTTACATCTCCAAAAATCGTGTCTTTGATAACATCAACGTTAACGGATCAGTCCCAGGTTTAGTCATTGCTGCTCAATCATACTATGAACCTGATTATGGTTACCACTGGATTCGTGATGCTGCTTTAACTTTTGATGCTATTTTCAAATTGTATGAATCACTACCAAACAGAGATTCAAAAGTTGCAAGAGACCTTGAAGATTACTTCTTACAATATATTCAAGCATCAATTGATGAACAAAAGGACAAAACTGCTATCGCTGGACTTGGTGAACCAAAATTCTATTTGGGTAACAACACTGGTTATTTAGGTGCTTGGGGTCGTCCACAAAATGATGGTCCTGCTACAAGAGCTTTTGCAATCATTGAATTCGTTAAGGAATACATTAAAAAAGGTGGTAACAGAGACTATATTATTAATTTGGCCTGGGAAGAACCAGTTTTAGTGGATTTGGAATTCGTTGCTAGTAATTGGACTTATTCAAACTTTGATCTATGGGAAGAAGTTGATTCTGATCATTTCTTTACCAAATTTGTTCAAAGAAAAGCTTTACTGAAAGGTGCTGAATTTGCTTCTGAATATATTAAAGATGAAGATCTTTCTAAATCTTTAACTGAAACTGCAAATGAATTAAATGAAACTTTATCAAACTTTATCTATCCAGAAAGAAATTTGATTTTGAACACATATGGTCCAGTCCAAAGAGGTAAAGCCTCTTACAAAGATTTATCAGTCATTTTAGCTATCAACCACGCCTATCTAGATGATGGTATCTTTGCACCAACTGATGATTATGTTCTCAGTACTGTTTATGAAGTTGCAACTTCTTTCATTAGTGTCTACAATCTTTCCCAAACCACACAAGATGATAATGGTCTTCCATTAGCTCCACCAACTGGTAGATATCCAGAAGATGTCTATAACGGTACCGGATCAAGTTTAGCTAACCCTTGGTACTTATCAAATGCTGCTTTTGCTGAATACTTCTACACTGCTGCCAAAGATTTCCAAGATCAAGGTTCAATCACTGTGACTAACTTAACAGAACCATTCTGGAACTATTATGCTTCAAGTGTTGATGTCTCTCAAGGAACAATCACCAGAGATTCTGATAAATTTGACAAATTGATCCAATCATTGATTGGTTGGGGTGATGCCTTCTTAAGAGTCATCAAGCATTATTCTGTCGAAGGTGGTCATTATTCAGAGCAATTTGACAAGGACACTGGTGTCCAAAGAGGTGCTCGTGATTTGACTTGGTCTTATGCTTCTATCTTAACAGCTGCTTTTGCTAGAGCTAGACTCAGTGGTTCTAATGAATACATTACCCATCTTACTCAATTGGAATAAGTTCCAAATTTATCCTTCCTTCATTTCTACTTCATATCTCGTTGATATTTTGAATGAAACGGTTTCGATTTCATTCTTCAAAAGTTACACTGTGTTCTGTTTTGAATTATATGCAACACTCATTTATTATAATATGTAGCTAAAACTATTTCGTCAATTCATAGACCTCCTATAACTTGCCCTCTTCTGAATATCTCTAAACTGTGTATATTTTTTGTTATAAGCATAAACCTTCAATTTTTGTTTAATAAATTGATTACCGTCAGGATAAGTTAGCGTATCTAATTTCATCTTTGAGATTGTTAATGAGTCTATAACCAAATCTTTTGGCTCAGCACTCACAGCTAGGAATACCTCTCTCAATAATGAAGCTATATCAAACCATGAAGCAAATATAGAATCTTCAACCTTTACCGTCTCAGCAGTATCAATACACTTTATGGCAAGATCCCATGACATTTGACGCATTTCTTCATAATTCTCAGTTTCTGGCTTTAGTAATGGGGGAACTTCACCAATTCCATCTATTCGAAATTCTCTTAGGTGCGCGTTAAGGAAGCTTGAAAATTGCCAACCCAAAGAATAATCTGAAAGTTCTGCACGTTCCCCTGTTAAGAACATTTCATAAAATTTGGATACCAAAACCATTTTTCTAAATGGAACACCATCCAAAATATCTCTCATGGAGAAAGGCATATCTATTCCAGGATAAGGGGCCTCAACCGCAGCAACATAGTAATCTGTGAAAACTTGGATAACATCTGTCTCCGTTTTGATTTCATGCCCACAGAATTCTGATCTCAATTTTCTAATCATATAGGAAATGGAACAAGATGGGGATGGATAATCTTCAAGAATCAAAAGATCCACTGTAAAATTCTGCACAAACTTTTTCAATATAGAATTTGGATTGTTTACAATTCTTGAGCAGAAATCTTGTAGTTTTTTAGGATTTTGTATAAGCGTTACGTCCTTCAAATGTCTTAATCTTTCTTTTGATAGTCCATACAAGCGACCTCGGGTACCAAGCTGCAAGACACGGAAAGGTTCATCATTTTGACGTTTCATTATTCTTTCAAAGACTTTAAACCTGCTCTGAAGCCAGTAAGTAGTTGCATCAAAATAAGTCAACTCATCAAATAAAGAATCAAACCCATCAAGATTCCCCGAAAAAGTCCACTTGTCCATATATCTCATCTCAGTGGTTGCTGTTATACAAATCAAACCATGGATATTGTTGTATGCTTTCGATGCGAAAACTTTCAAAAAGTACGAGTTGAGACTCATCAATGTAGTTTGGTCCAAATTGTAGCTTGATATACGATATAAGATCTCTACTGGAAGATCTTGAAAAAGTATCTTTGATTTGGGCTTTTCTTTAAGCTTGAACAAACGAGTAAATAAGTCAGCTGTTCTTATTCTGAAAATGCCAACTCGTTGTCTAGTTTTTTGAATAAATTTTCTTACATTCAACAATCCTTTCCTATATTTTTGCCGCATCTTCAAGAATAATGGAAATGCAACGGGTGAAGAAAGTCTTGCTAGATGATAAAGCCATAAATAACCAAAAAAGTCAAGAGTGAAACAAACTAAAATCCATCTTAGTGCCTTTCGGATATGGTACTTCTCTAGTCCATCAGCCTCATCTGTATAATAAAAAGCACCTGGATCAAGGTAACGAATTGCTCTGAACCTAGCTCTATCAAACGAACGTTTAATTTTCCTCAAAATTGTAAACAAGTGCGGAACATCCCCAAATCTCTTGCTCGTTATGGAGTTGATATTGATTGTATTTAAAAAAGGCACTGTCAAGTTGGAAAGCATCTTAATCTTTGCAAACCCATTCAGGGTATCTCTATAGTGGTTTCGACACATTGGACCCACCTCAAACCATTTATATACTTTAAAGTGAGATTCATTTTCTGTCTTGTATCAGAGTTATTTTATGGAGTATTTTCTGTTGGTCTAGCCTCCCAGATTCGAACATCATGCTTCCTTCAAAGTATCAGAATTCTACCATAACATCTTGGATTAAATTGAAAAGCCTGACTGACCCAGTTCAAGCTACCTGGTTCATTTAATTTGTTGTGAAATGTATGATGTATTGACTTTTTGTTAAGAAAAGTAAACATGTCTGTCAACAATTCACGGGCGAATAAGACCCATAATAAAAAAAAATGAACCACAGAAACAACAAACGCCAGAACAACCGATAAGCCTTATCTCAATTGGGCATTTAGTGTTGATGTTATTCAATGTTAAGAAGATGGCGTTTTGTGAAGGCCCAATGCGCGAAAAAGGATGGATGTTGCCCATCTATGAGAGTATCGCTTTGAAAATTACAAGAAAGGTGGATGAACCATAGAGATACTTCTGGAAATGACGATTTAAATCTGAAGATCATAGCCATACAGTGCACTGTTGGTGAAGAATTCTGCGAAGTGTTCTGATAGCATGGATCACTTGATCTAGGGTATGTCCTTGGATGATGATGCTGAACATGGAGCAGGGATCCAATTCTTATTTCTAAGGATTATAGTCTGATTTGAAAGGGTTGATCGACGGTTGAACTATCGAATATTGTGATATGGAGTTGAGAAATCTTGTAATTGAGCACATATGTGTCAGAATTATGTGTCTTTTAGCCGATGATGGGTAGAGTCAAGAACAAAAGCCAAGTGCCGTGGCAGCCTTTGGTTGAAGATTGTCAGTGAGCTATTGGTAGAGTTCAACAATCTTTGCAGTTCGAAGCTTAACCATTTTGGGAGTCACTGAAGATAGCTAAGGCGAAGCAAAGTATCTGATGAAGACGAGTCCAAGAGAGATAGATTAAAGGTGTGGCAGCTTTAAATTGAGGGTTGTCAGTGGGCTGCTGTCTTATGAAGTTCAACAACCCTAACTTTTTGAGGACAAGTTACATGCATGATGCTTAAAGCTCTAATGATACTGTGTTTGCTATTGAGATCTATGCAGCAGATAGTTGAGTGTGATTAAAGATCTCAGAGAGGGAAAATGAGTCCAAGAAAGAAAGACTGAAGGTGTGGCAGCTTCAGATTGGGGATTTTCAGTGGAGTTTTTTTTCACCAGCTCCAACAGTTCCAAATTTTCAAGGATGATTTGGATCTCTAATAGATTTCATGGTTGTGCTGTTGATCTTGCTATCTGTCTCATCGTTGAAGCAAACATATTTCACAGCTACAGCACTAAACTACAACACAACTGTGAAGATTATTGTCATACTGAAACTCATTGTTGATCAAAAGATTCTCAACTTATGGAGATTATTGTTGTGCTCTACCTGATTGGATATGGTTAGTTCTTGTCAATATGCTAATTCCAAGATTTGAAGATATCTCCAAAATCAAGCTCTCGTGGCAGGAGCGATTCGTGATCATCAGAGTGGTGGATCTTAACAGTGGGAAGCTACTCCAATTGATTCAATTGAGGATTTGTTGGATATGAAAGGATTGAGCTAAAGACTTGGATATACTATTCCATGAAGGATGTTGCTCGACTGAAATCCATAGTGAGATCTAGAAATCAACCAATCATCACAACTACAGACAATAGTGATGATTACTGAGTGCGTGACAGTATGTTTTGCAACGATTGAAGTGGCAGAAGTTGTTCCAAACCATCCTTTCATTACACTGTACCAAAAATATTTGGTCCAAAAAAAAAGTTTCATAAAAGGCCAAAACGACCTCTGCAAATGAAACTTTGGGCCACAAGAAACCCAATGGCAAGTCTAGGAACTTTCCAGGAGCTCTAGTTAATGAGCAATTTGAAAAAATAAAAAAAAATTGGTCAAAAAACAAGGGGAGAGTATGTCAATTTTTATCTATATAGATGTGGCCCCTACCAATATATATTTCGCGGAGCTTATATAATAATTATGTAATCGATGTGTCCCAAACCAGGGAAATTGCACTATACGAATGTTTCGTCTTATATATGTATTGTTAAATTTGGCTATAAATGCCTAAATTGTTGAGATTTTGGCTAAAGAACTGTTGATATGGGGAATAATAGCTGTGATGTTTTGGATTTAGTCTGAAAATTGTTGATTTTGTGAACTTTTAGTGTTGAAATTGGATTTTAGACAGAAAATACCTGAATGTGCTACAATAATTGATATATGTGTGATTTAAAGTGTGTCAGGAATGACATTTTCTGTTGAAAAATGTAATGAGGTGTTTGATGATGGTATAAATTAACTTTTGGCTTACTGGATTATTGATCCAGATGTGAGGTTTTTCATTTACAACAATAAAAATGATTCGTACATTCAAGAAATCTCTATATGGTGAAGATAAATACAATCCCACCTTTTCAAGGGTGCCTTTAATGTTCGCCAGTACGTCTTCCCATTCAAATACCATGTTTTTTGCTATTTAAACTAGGAAAATATCCAATATTTCAAAACTTTTCTCCAAATTGTTAGTTGATGGTCAAATATTAGAAGAGAAACCAGTCAGAGCCTTAGGATTGAAACGAAGCACAGTTGAAAGGGTTTTGACTTATGACAAGTTTTTTAAATGGAGTGGTCTTTTGTTCCTTGATACGGAGGATGATTTGGCGAAATTCTGTGAATATTCTAGCTTGGTTGATAAAAGAATTGGATCTTTAGAGGATAAGATATTATGTGAATCTTGTGATTCTTCTGCAAAATTCATGGCAAAGATTAGTGGGTCAATGTCTGATGAATCACTGTACTTAGGAGACTCTTTGAGTCGACATACTGATTGTATCAAGAGGTTTGTGGAAAAAAGTGCTGGTAAGAAAAGAGGAATTTCCTTGAACCTAACCATGACACTTCTTGAACTTGGTCAAGGTGATTACATTATAATTTTTAAGAACCCATTATATCATATTGGTCATTTAATGGAGGATTTAGCAAAGAGTAAAATCCATGTTCAGTTATTTCCTACTTTTATAAATGAAGATCCTACGAGAATCTATGCTGGAGATTATTCACTTCATCAACAATTAACTCAAACGAAATTCAGACCAAACATTGATGCTGAAGTTGCTAAACCAGTGAAGCTTACCGTATTACAAGAAAAATTAGAGGATTTTAAGAGAGAGATTTTCACTAGAGCTTTTGGATCTAGACGTCCCTCTGTTAGTTCTGATGTGACTTTAAGGGATATGGATCATTCTATAAATCCTTTTATTATACATGGGCAATATTACTTATCACAATTCAAGATTTTATCCTCTGAGCCTGTTAATTTGCAAAGTCTGGGGTTGATTCTCTTTAGTACACCTCAAGTTGCTGTTAGTTACAAGTTGAAAGAGTATGTGGTTGACAATTGTAAGTATGAGGAGAGAGGGATACCGAGCTTTTCATGTATTAAAGGGCCTGATGGATCCTTTAGAGACCTTCTTACTGATTACTTTAATACTCGTTATTACATTAAAGACCATCAATGTTCTCGATGTCAAAGATTCCCATTGAATAACTTTTTGCTTAAAAGTGAAATTTCGAATAATGAATTCGTCAAAGCTTCAGAGAATTTAAATCAAAATTCTATCGTAGTCACTGATCAAGCATATCCAGCAGAAATGTGTCCCTTTGGACATAAAACCAATGCAAATGTTATACTCCAGCCAACTATAAATTTTTTCAACACGAAAAGATTAAAAATGTGGTTTGTCGAACTAGAGAGTACTGTTAGAAGAGGACAAAAACAAACCGTTATTATTTCGAAAACTGGGAGACAACTTTCGACAATCAAAGAGATTGGTGCCATGTTACTCACCAAGGAATATCGTTTGAAATACCCACTCCGAAATCAAAAGGGGGTTTGTTATGTTGGTAAGGATCTATCTCCGTTTTATGATATAGAGGTTTAAATTACAAAACAAAAATTATGCGAAGTAGATATACATGATATTTTGTAGTTGTGATATATACAAACTCTAACGTTTGACCCAAGTTGGAGCTTTTCTGGCTTTTCTGAGACCTGGCTTCTTTCTTTCTTTAACTCTGTGATCTCTAGTCATACAACCAGCTTTATATAGTCTTGGTTTGAGTAATGGGTTATGGATGACAAGACCTTTAGCGATACCATTGACAATAGCACCAACTTTACCAGACATACCACCACCTGTGACAGTTGCAAAAATGTTGTAAGAACCTTCTGATTCCACAACTTTTAAAGGATAAAGAATATCTTCACGTTCAGATAATCTTCTGAATACTTTGTTTAGTGGCCGACCATTCACCAAAATTTCACCAGTACCTCTAGCCATCAATACAACAGCACTTGCACTTTTTCTTCTACCAACAGTTTTAGATCTACCTTGAGAATCTAATTCTTTAACAATGGTTTCTCTTGATTGTTGAGTAGTGGAACGGGTGAATCTTTCAAGCATTTTTTCAACTTCCTTTGGCATTAGTTGTGCATCGATACGATATAGTCTTGATAACACTGCAGTTAAATCTCTATGTTCACCAGGTCTTAATCTTTCACCACCACCATTGGCTTGATATTGTTCATATGTGATCCATTTGTTGATTCTACTGGAATCAGTTGGTAATGTTATATGTTTACGTAACAAATCGTTTAGGTCTCTCATGATCTTTTCATGTGGAGGATTTTCAGCATAGTAGGTATTTGACTTTGGAACAATTCTTTTCTGTTCTAGTTCTGGTATGAAATCAGTTGTTAACAATTTAGGTACTGGGTCCACAACTTCTTTTGAAGGAAACTTGGATGCAAATCTCTGGAAAGTGCATGGTTTCAGCAGTCTCAGTCTGCCTATCCCTGTCGTTATTCTGAACATCTTGTCCTCCTTCAAGCGAGCAATGCTGTTCAAAAACACTATAAAACAACTATATCATATATTCAACGTTCAAGTTTTCCCTTTTTTTTTTCAGTTGATGATTATGTAATCGCTATTTCCCAAAATGGCAATTACCTTATTTGGGTATTTTATGCTACATTTATTCAATATTAAGCCAATTTATTCGTTATCCATCATCTGTTTGCCCGTCTATTTGCAGTTGTCGCCTGTATCAGTTCGTCATCATCTATCTCAAAGTCCTCGTCGCCATCGTCGTCATCGTCGTCACGCGAAACACGTGTAGATTGGGCCTGTTGGGGCCTGTTCCCGTTGAGCTCGACAAGATGCTCCTTCAGCAGCATCGTGAGGTCCTCGTTCCTTCTCGTCACCATGAACACGTCTTCAGGTGTGATGGTTTTCCTCTTTGCGTGGCTACCATCAGTGTTAATACTCGCTTTTATCAATTGCGTTTCTCCATCCATACTTACCGTGCAAAGGACTCCAGATCCTCCCCCAGGGCAAGAGCCTGGTTATACACAAGCTCCACTAGGGAAGCCACGAACCTGGGCGTCGCACTTATTCTATTCTCACCTTCTAGCAATTGAGACTCTTCCTCCACGATCTTTGCAATAGCTAACCACAACCGTGCCTTCAACTGCTATAATACCCACCTCGGTCAATATTGGTCCAAATCACTCACAACTAACACCATTAAAATACTCACGCCCGCCACATCCTTCTCCTGCTGCGTAAGAGTCTTCATATCGTATCCTTCTTCTTTATAATTCTCTTTTACTGATTAAAATTGTGTCAATAAACAATAAAAAAATCGCGATCTGATAAAATTCTCAAAAAATCTGCTGCTCGTCAAAAAAATCCCCAAACGATTGTCCACAATTATTTCAACAGAATCAAACAGAAGCTCAGCTGGAAATTCGACACAATTGCGCTGTCGGATACTTTTGTTTTGGTGATTTGTGTCATTGGGAGACTCTGCTAGAGAAAACGCTGCTGAGTGACTAGGAAAGTTCGCTGAAAGAGAAGGCTTACACCCCCCGCAAAGAGACAATGAGTCGATACCATTCAAAGAGTCTCAGTTATGTTCTGGGAGTCAGTGGACAGGACGAGTCCCATGTCTTGCCCATCAATTCGATAAAATCCACCAATACTCACATATTCACCGGTGGGAGAGACGGCTTAGTGGCGTATTATGATCAGAGTATGGATGTCAAGGGTCATGTTCAACTCCATACAGATTGGGTCAATGATATCGAGCTATACAACGAGTCAAACTTGGTCTCATGTTCTTCGGACTTGTCAGTGAAATTATGGAACTATACAGATAACGATTATGCACTAATAGGACATCATCATGATTATGTCAAGGCATTGACCTCCACAAGTGACGGATACGTTATTAGTGGTGGTTTGGATAGATTTGTTAATGTATGGGATGTTGAGAAAAGAGTCAAGGTCAGTGCTTATGAAAACGAATTGAGCAGTGATAAAGGTTCAGTTTATTCATTAGGTTCTAATAAAAAAACTGGATTAGTTGCCTTTGGTGATAATGCTGCAAATATTTTACTTTTCGATCCGAAAAGTTCAAAGCCAATTTGTGAATTACAAAGTCATAAAGATACAATTAAATCTTTAATTGTTGGTGAAAACTATTTACTATCAGGTTCCTCGGACCATAATGTGAATCTTTGGGATTTAAGGGCAAATAAAGTGTTGAAAACATATAATTTTGAAACTCCAGTATGGTCACTATATTCAGCTGACCAGGATTTTAATGAATTTTATACAGGTGATTCCAGAGGAAGAGTTTATCACACAAATAACGATATCACTGAAGTGATTGGTCATGAGAAAAAAGGTGTTTTGGCAATCAACAAATTCCAAGATGAAATATGGTTCTCTTCAATGGAGAACTCAAATCTAAACAATTGCACTGATCATTCAAAGACTAAAGTTGGTAAACCGGGGATGATCAAGGCTAGATTGTTGAATAATAGAAGATATGTTGTGACATTGAGTACCTCGGATGAAGTGAAATTATGGGATATTGTTAGATGTGTGGAGCTTAAAAACTTTGGTACAGATGTTGGACTTGAGGATGTTATTGATGAATATCAAACAAATGAAATCCTACCCACTTGGTGTCGAGTCACTGTTAAGGCAGGTAGACTATTCATTGTATTAAGTGAAACTAGCTTTATGAATACAGAGGTTTATGGTGACGATATTGATAGTGAATATGGATTGAAACTTGATTCAGAAACAAGATACAGCTTAGGGAAAATTATTGTTAATTCCATTTTCCATAAATTTTTAGAACATGAAACCCAAAGAGATCAGGAAATTAGAGAAGCAAGAATAAAGGATTTAAAAGGTGTTAATAAGTTACATTTACTTTCAAGACTTGGATCTCATGAAAATAGTCCTTCAACTTCACAACCACATTCACAAGTTCACACACCGGTTGATGAAAACAAAGGGTTCTTTAGTGATAAATTGACTGACAGTTTGAACTCATTACCTCCATCTTCTGCTCCTGCAATATTACAAGATGATAAAAAGGAAGATTCAGGAAATGCATCAAGTTTTAGAAGATTGAAACTATTTGGAAGAAAGTCATCCAAAAATACAACAATACCAATTTCAGAAGAAGGTCCAGTGGAATCTGTTCATGTACCACCTTCAACTGCACCAGCTTTGGGTGCACCACAGCAGCAGCAACAACCTCCTTCAGCTCCAGTACCTCAAGTTCCATCAACTGCACCAAATGCAGCTGGAGATAACCATTCCCAAAAATCACAACAAAACTCAGAGCCAGGTTCTAAAGATAATAGTCGAAAATCTTCACAAGCTGAACTTGATGATTCATTTCAAACTGTACTTCAAGAGATCAAAACAAGTTATGATGCACAGACACATGCCAATCAATTACATGTTTCTGCAATAACACCACCTCCAAAACATGAAGTCCCTATAATACAATTACCGCATGATTTAATCATCATCATTAATGAAAAAGTTGGTGGTTCAAGTAATGAGATTGATCTATACAGTGAATTCCTCAGCTCATTAAATTTCCAAACTTTAGAAGCACTATTACCAAAATGGATTGGTAATTTCATGCTTAAGAATAGATATGTCCTTAAAGATTTCCCAAAAGTTGGTTTTACAATCTCACGATACCCTGATTCAATCGATGTTCCAAACATTACAAATGGGAATTGCAGACTGAACGCATACAATATGCTTCGTGTTAAGAGAATTCTCACATATATCACAGACAGAATGGATACAAAAACTGAAGAGATGACTCGTCATGTTAAGCCTGAAGATTGGTTGGAAGTCCTGTGTAATGATAAAGTCTTGCCCAACGGGATGACCTTGGCTACATTGAAAGCTACAGTATGGAGAGCCAGTGGTGATATACAGATTCAGTATAGACGTAAGTCTGTCGAATAGTGATGGATGGTATGATTAATGGATATTTATTGGTTTATACTATTCTTGTAGGCTCAGAATCCTCTGCCTAAACTCTGCCTAGGCTGTTTTCCCTCCTGGGCTCAGCTGGCCCTCTGTGTAGATTTCAGAATCCTCCGTGTAAAAATCAGACCTTAATTTTTTAGAATTTTTTTTTTTTTTTTTTTGTTTAGTTAAAGATGAAAAACATCAAACTGTTAAGAGAGAAAGTACTATTGAACCTCATCATAGATCATCCACCCTTACTACTTCCCTCATCACATATATAGCATTTACAGCCATGGATCAAGAGAATGATAGAGTCGTTTCCCGTTTGTGGAGGGCATTCAGAACCGTTAAGGAAATGGTTAGAGATAGAGGATATTTTATTACACAGGAAGAAATAGATATGAGTCTTGAAGAATTCAGATCCAAGAATTGTGATGCTATGGGTAGACCTCAGAGAAAACTTATGTCTTTCCAAGCTAGTCCTACTGCTGAAAGTTTAGAGAAATTCCCAAACATGGGTTTATTATGGGTTGAATTTTGTGATGAAGCTTCAGTTGGTATTAAAACAATGAAGAATTTTGTTATCCATATAAGTGAAAAAAACTTTAGTACTGGTATATTCATCTATCAAAATGGTATCACTTCAAGTGCAAATAAATTAATTCCAACAGTGGCACCAGCTGTTATTGAAACCTTCCAAGAAAATGATTTAATTGTTAATATTACACATCATGAATTAGTTCCAAAGCATATTATTCTTTCAGATGATGAAAAGAAAGAATTACTCGAAAGATATAGATTAAAAGAAAGTCAACTTCCAAGAATTCAAAGAGAAGATCCAGTTGCACGTTATTTAGGATTAAGAAGAGGTCAAGTTACTAAAATTATAAGAAGAAGTGAAACTAGTGGTCGTTACGCAAGTTATAGAATATGTTTATAAGCTGTATTATATTAGCTTTTTCAAGCTAAGAATTTAAACCCCCCTAAAAAACCAAGAGGAATCAAAAAAATGTACATTTATTAATCAGGAATTAAAGATGTAGTACGGTTATTTATTCTGATGAGGATACTATACTAGCAGCTAATACAGTGTCTTGAGTTCCCTTCCACCAATCCACATTTCGTAACTTGACACTTGAAGGTGGTGAAACTTCAACACCTTCTTCACCTAAATATGTAGGACCAATTGTTATGATTAAACTATCCACGAGATCAGGCCTTGATAATAGTTGATCAATAACTTTAGCTCCTCCTTCCACCATTACTGAAGTGATTCCTTGTTTTTTCAACTCAACAAACACATCATCCCATGAGATTCTCTTATTATTATATTTCAATCTTAAAACTTTCCCACCTTGTTTTTCTAAATAAGTAATTTTTTCCACTTCATTAATACCTTCAGCAATAATCACCCATGGTTCAAGACTTTCACCTTTCAAAACCAGACTTTCTAATTTAGAACCTTTATAACTCCATTTGAAGAAAGGATCAAGAATAATTGGTCTTGGAGTTGACGTATTCCCATTCTCTTTAAACCTACAATTCAATGAGGGATCATCAGCAAGCACTGTCCCTAGTCCAACCAAAATCGCACCATGCTCGCTTCTCAGATAATGTGTCATTGTCTTTGTCTCTAAATGTGATATAACTGTACGTTCACCTGGTTTAGCAGCAATTCTGGAGTCAAGAGATTGGGCATATGTCAAAGTAACAAATGTTCTAGCATCAATTAGTCTCGGAAGATAAGGTGCTAGGAAATCTGGAAGATCTGTGGGTAAGGGAACCAATGCATTTGGATTAGGCACTGGCGTACTCATATTGGGATATAGTTGATAGTGTATTTTCAGATATTTGGTAATGGTAGTTGTGGTTTTGAGATATCTCGTGAGTTTTATCGTTGTTGATTCTAGAAGGTGTCACTTTTTAGATTTTTTTGCTCGATTTTTGAAATCGAAGAAGTCCACCCTACATTAAAGAGAATGAGAATCTCAGTGAAAAATTGGTTTCATAGATTTCAGTTATATATTATGTGCATTCCCTAAACCAGTTGTATATTTTAGAGCCCTTTGAGAACCTTAAAAGCCTCGAGTTCATGACGTCATGTGGAACTCACGAATAGCTAAGAATAGTTAACTTTGTGTCAAATCGACTTTAAGTTTCAGACCGTTTGAGCTTACAGAATGATTCAAGTCAATTCATTCAATATTATTCACTTCTTACTGGCTCGAACAAATAAGTTATTTGTCTAGTATCAATTGGTTATGTTGCATCTCGGAACGTTTTTCTTTTCGAGGGCCCTCTGAGATCATCTTGAATAAAAGATTTACATTGAATCTATAGTACATACCGAAAGCTTCAAAAAAGTTATTCACAGGTACAATAGATACTATTTCTTGGACCAATTTTATTGGAATATCTGTTTGGCAAACTACTTATGTGAAGGAATATGCTGTGTACCTTTTTTGTAATGTAGAATACTCTTCCGGATCTCGATTGTTCATCAATGTAGGATCTACTATTTACATTTGCTAGCATAAGGTCAACCATTGAATTGAAACTCGAGAAAGTGAAAACAAAGTGTACATCTATTTATATATCGTCAGAATACCTATTTAAACGCCATAGCAGAACATATTTGTTCATTCTTTCCAATTGCACAAATCATACCAAGAAAAGAATGAAATTCACAACTCTATTAGCATCAGCAACCACTTTGGCTCTAACTCAAGCAAGAACTGTTCGTTTCTGGACCGAATCAAACACCACAGAAGTTGATGACAGAGGTATCTACTCAATTCATGAAGGTGCAGGTGTCAACTATGTTCTATTAGATGGTGAACCTCAAAACTATACAATCACAGACTTTGGTCTCATCTATTATTCTAGCAAAACAGCTGATGGTACTGGTTATTATCCAGCATTACAAATCGTTGATTCTGAAGGTAGTTTCCCAAGTTTGGAACTTTCAGTTTCTCAACCTAACATCAATTGGTTGATTGATGATGGGTATTTAAGTGGTAATGGTTCAAGTAACTTTTGGGCAGCAAAGAATACAAATGATCCATATAATTATACCCAGACATCATATACTTTGGGGTTGTTCTTGGATAACAGCCAAAGCCCAACTCAATATACCAATGCTGCTCCAGTTAAAGTCAAAGCTGAAATTTTGGATGAAAGTTATTGATTCTCAGTAATAAACTCATTTATCACCATTTTCTCATGTAGAAAAGTATCATAATTTTTCAGGTTTAAATCTCTGTGGCAATAACGTCTTGTCATATTTTTCATTATCCTCACCAAGATCACGATTCAATAGAGTTTCCTCTCTGAAGAATGCACCTTTAACTTTTGGTTGTCCTGTAGTTACTTCAGATTTGTCCTTCTCTTGTCTAAGTTCCTCAGCCCTTTCTTCTTCAGTCATTAATCTTCTATTCTCCAATTCCTCTAATTCATCCTGTTCTTGTTCTAGTCTAGCACGATCTCTATCTTCTCTATACTTCTTTCTCAATTCATAAGCAGCTCGTTCAGCCTCGGGGTCCAAGTCATCAGTATCATCAATTCCTCCATAATTCTGTGTGGCTTCTTTCAACTGTTTACGATATTCGATATCTTGATTTATATGTGTCTCAATGGTTTTAAGAGTACGTTCTCTGTCTGTCAGGGCCTTATCAACCTTTGGTGAGTCTTTCGATGCTCTCTTGGTCTTTTTGATAAACACAGGTCTCAATAACTTTGGTTCATCATCACTTGATTCTTCATCACTTGAATCCTCGTTGGAATCTTCCTCCTCTTCACTCTCACTCTCTTCCTGCTGCTCGATTTCCTCTTCTTCTTTCCTTATAACCTCAACTGTACTTCTGTGCTCTGATGCACTCTCTTTCGGCACAGCAACTTCATTTCTCTCTATAGGTTTTATGGAGATATTACTCTTTATGTTCTGTTGTGGTCTCTTCACCTCATCTTCCGCTTCTGACTCCAGTTCCGAGTCGTCGCTTGAATCATACTCCTGTCCGATTGGCTTCCCAGTGAAATGCCTTTTAGTAGCCATAACCAATTTACCCACAGCCTACACACTAACCAAATTCCAGCTAGCTTCCAAACGTCGCTTTAAATGCCTTTTCAATAACTTGATCGCTCTACCAATTTTCATTTTCAGTCATATACCCGAAGACATCCAAACACCTTTCTGTCCTCAATGCTCATCGCCTATCTTTCTCTATGATTAGGGACTGATTAAATACCACTGGACTCGCACTAGTGTTGGGAATTATCGATGTTCTCTGAGATGTAACTGAAAATGAAATCGCTCGCTTGTCTGGCATTGGCCACTGAATGTTTAGCCATCTCGCTAACCATTCCGTTCTTAAATGAATTCCTACCTGCTCAATTCCCATTGAATCTTGCAAATTACTTGAAGTTGGAGCATATCTGGAAAAGTACAGAATCAACTAATTTATCAAAAGAAGAATTACATGATGTTTGGGATGAAATGCTCGAGAAGCATTCCGTGGATGAATTGGACTCCAAGTTTGTGGATTTCGCTACTTCAGCTGTTCCAAAAGCTATTAAGCAAGACTTGAGACAATTTGACTCTTCAAATTTTGAAATCTTTACAATGGATAAGCATCCAAACCATCAATTGAGAATCAACAAAGCTGATCCTGCTTCATTGGGCATTGATACAGTTAAGCAGACTAGTGGTTACTTGGACTTTGAGGATAAGCATTTCTTTTACTATTTCTTCGAATCTAGAAATGATCCTGCAAATGATCCAGTTATCTTGTGGTTAAATGGTGGTCCAGGTTGTTCTTCTATGACTGGGTTATTTTTCGAATTAGGTCCTTCTTCTTTAGGTCCAGATTTAAAACCAGTTTACAACCCTTATTCTTGGAATAATAACGCTAGTGTCATCTTTTTGGAACAACCAATTGGTGTTGGTTATTCTTATGGTCCTGATAAGATCTCAAGTTCATATGCTGCAGCAAGAGATGTTCGTGTGTTTTTAGAATTATTCTTCAGGAAATTTTCATCTTTTGCAAAGAACAAATTCTTCAGGAAATTTTCATCTTTTGCAAAGAACAAATTCGTTGTTGCTGGTGAATCTTATGCTGGTCATTATATCCCAGCAATTGCTTCTGAAATTGTCAATAATGGTGATGGTTCATATGAATTAAGCTCAGTCTTGATCGGTAATGGTATCACTGATTCATTAATTTAAAATAATTACTACCAACCAATGGCATGTGGAAAAGGTGGTTATAAGCAAATTTTGTCTGATGAAACTTGTGCTAAGATGAAAAAAGACTATCCAACTTGTAAGAGACTTATTCAAGAATGCTATGACAAACAAAACTCATTCGCCTGTGTCCCAGCAGATGTTTACTGTAAAGACCACATGCTTGGACCATTTCATGAATCAGGTTTGAACATTTATGATATCAGAGCTCCTTGTGAAAGTCAAGAAGGTGATTGTTACTTTGTCATGAACTATATTGAAGAATTCTTAAACACAGAAAGTGTTCAAGAAGCTTTAGGTTCTGATGTCAAATCATACATTGGTTGCAATCACGATGTCAGTGCTACTTTCGCCTTGACTGGTGATGAAACTAAACCTTTCCAAGGCTTTGTTGCAGAACTATTAGATAAAGATATCCCAGTGTTATTATACGCAGGTGATAAGGATTTCATCTGCAACTGGTTAGGAAACCATGCTTGGTCCGATGCTTTGGAATGGAAATCTAGTGAAGAATTCAGAAAGCAATCATTACAACCATGGTATGCTGGTGCTAATGGTTCCCAGGCTGGTGAGGTTAAAAATTATGGTAATTTTACCTTCTTGAGAGTCTATGATGCAGGTCATATGGTTCCTTATAACCAACCTGAAGCTACTTTGAACATGGTTAATGCTTGGGTCAGAGGTGATTACTCATCTGAAACCTATAAATAATCTACACATCTAAGACACATTAATTTATTGTTTGATAACTGTAGTATTTCTATGATTTTTCGTTCTAGTTTATACGTAAAGCTCTCTCGGCCGAGTTACGCGATGAGATAAATAAATATCTACATCCAGACACCTTGCCCTATCTTATTATTTTGCACTTAAATAGGAACAATTTGCCCCCTTTATGGACAGAAACAGTCTTTACTTGCCAAAAAGAATAGCGTACAAGATGAAGTCATTTGGTTGTCTTGCACTAGCTGCTGAGGGATTGGCCATTTCACTCACTATCCCATTCTTGGGCGACTATTTACCAGCTCAATTCCCACTAAGCCTTCCAAATTTGAAATTAGAACACCTTTGGAGTACTGGAGAAGATTTATCAAAGCAAGAACTTCATGATGTTTGGTCAGAATTATTAGAGTCTCATCCTATTGATGAATTGGATTCCAAATTTGTGAATTTTGCTACTTCATCAGCTCCAAAATCTATCAAACAAGATTTAAAGCAATTTGATACATCAAAATACGACTTTGTCACAGCTGCTAAATACCCAAACCATCAATTGAGAATCAACAAAGCTGACCCTGCCTCATTAGGTATTGACACTGTTAAACAAACTACCGGTTACTTAGATTATGATGATAAACACTTTTTCTACTATTTTTTCGAATCAAGAAATGACCCAGCAAATGACCCAGTCATTTTATGGTTAAATGGTGGTCCAGGTTGTTCTTCAATGACTGGTTTATTCTTTGAATTAGGACCATCTTCTTTAGGCCCAGATTTAAAACCAATTCACAATCCATACTCTTGGAATAACAATGCTAGTGTTATTTTCTTGGAACAACCAATTGGTGTTGGTTATTCATACGGTGATGCTAAAATTTCAACAACTTATGCAGCTGCTAAAGATGTCTTTGTCTTTTTAGAATTATTCTTTCAAAAATTCCCAACTTTTAAAGAAAATAAATTCCATATTGCTGGTGAATCTTATGCTGGTCATTATATTCCAGCCATCGCTTCTGAAATCATCAATCATGCAGACCGCTCTTTTGAATTGACTTCTGTTTTGATTGGTAATGGTATCACTGACTCATTGATTCAAGATGAATATTATCAACCAATGGCTTGTGGTCTTGGTGGCTACAAAAAAATCTTGAGTGATAAAGCTTGTGATAAGATGAAGGAAGATTATAAAAAATGTAAAAAATTGGTCTCTGCATGTTATGCTACTAAATCTGCATTTGCTTGTGTTCCTGCTAATGTTTATTGTGGAGAGCATTTACTTGGTCCATTCCAAGAAACAGGTCTTAACGTTTATGACATCAGATCTCCTTGTGAAGATAGTGACAATGATTTATGCTACAAAGGAATGGATTACATTGATCAATACTTGAACACTAAATCTGTTCAAGAAGCTTTAGGTGCCGAAGTTGACAAATATGAAGGTTGCAGTAATGATGTCTTTGCAAGCTTTGCCTTGACTGGTGATGAATCAAAACCTTTCCAAGGATATGTGTCTGAATTATTAGATAAAGATATTCCAGTTTTGATTTATGCTGGTGATAAAGATTTTATCTGTAATTGGTTAGGTAACCGTGCTTGGTCTGATGCTTTGGAATGGAAACATCATAATGAATATAGACTTGAAACTTTACAACCTTGGAATGCAGGTGTTAATGGCACTGCTGCTGGTGAAGTTAAGAGTTATGGTAACTTTACATTCTTGAGAATTTATGATGCTGGTCATATGGTTCCATACAATCAACCAGAAGCTTCTTTAAATATGGTTAACTCCTGGATCAATGGTGATTACACTTTCTCTGCTTACAAATAATTTGATATGAGTATGATAATTTATTAGAATTTACTACTATGTAGCTTAAGCACCAATATTCTTAATGAACTCTACAAATAACATCTCATCTTTTGACACATTAATGTTATCATAATGTGGCCCTTGCCGAATTTTGACAGGTAATGAGATAATTCTTTAATTGAGCTCGAGAACTAACCTTTAAGAGACAATTGTAAGGTTGGTTATTTTCTGTTGATAGCCAGATGATATATAACAGGTTTATAAGCCGTTATGAATATGGTGGCGATGGGTTTGGTAGAGAGGTTTGCTTATTCTAAAACAAGTTAGATGGAAAGATGGTTGTTCATGAACAAAATACAGAAAATAATAGCTCTCAGAAAAGGGTCAACTTTGCGAGGGATAGTATTCGACTGATAACGCCAGATAGTCTGCATGCCCAATATCCAAATTATCCAATATTCGATGTACCCAGTCTCGCAGAGCTTCCAGAAACTTCAACCATAAACCCCCATGTTGAGACAATAAAAGAACCTCAAGAGGAGTCTAAAGCGTCATCACCAGAACAGATACCTGCATTAGAGCAAGAAAGTGACAGTAGTGATGATACTGTATTTTCTTTTGATACGATGTTTTCCAAAGAGGAACTTCAAGGTCTGGTGTCTATTATTGAAATTGGTACACCTAAAGAAGAAGTGAAACCAGTAACAAAAGAGATTACGAATTGCATTAAACCATATAGTAATTTGAATAACAGCCCTAGAGATGAATTTGATATAAAGCTTGATCAGGAGTTTATTGAAAGTATGAAAGATTCATTTAAGCAATATCTACCTGCGATCTTGAATAAAATTGAAACTGGCTCGACTAAAAGTGATGATTCTCAGTCGACTAGAGCTTCAGAAGCCAGTAGTGTTATAAATGAAGCCAAAGGAACTATTAAACACCCAGAAAAGGAATTACACGTTTCATTTGATTTCCCCAATCCAGATAAAATCAAAACACCAGTCAATAGAGCTTGGAAAAAGACTCGATTCTATAGACCTTCAAGATGTCCAACTGGGATCTGTAGTGATTCAGAACTCAACAGACGTACTCTTGAGGAATTGAGAAGAAAAGCCATAGAAAGGCAAGAGAATGGGGAAGAAGAAAATATCTCAACAGAATGCAGTAGATTGGTTAAGTTTGATGATCCTTTAGTGAGTACAGCTGTTGGTGGGTTTCTTAAACGTACTTTGAGTTCGAGGGCCGGTAGATATATCAAAAGGTTACATATTGTTGATGAAGATGGTACAACTAGACTGAGACCATATACTGAACTGAAAGAGTCTTCAGGGATGTTTCCCCAGAGTTATGATGATTTGTTGTTTTATTATTTGAGATTGGCACATTACAATACTAGTTACAACAGAAGTAAATTTTCTATGGAGGGTATTTCTCTTCGCCGTCAACTTATTAAAAAGGCTAGTCTCAAGATTTGGAAGAGCCTACGTAATCTTAACAAAGCGGGTGGTGTTCCAACTCGTGAAGAGTCAAGACCGATGTCCCAAGATCAGCCGGTGGTTGTTAGTAGTTAGCATTTTGGAGAGTATTCTTTGACATCCTAACTCCAGTGGTTTATATGAATCTGATACTGAACACTCTAATCTTATAATCCTGTAGTTTTTCTGCTAGGTATCAACTTAGAGTTGTTCTTAAGCTATAAGTATAATTATACTTTTATATAACCGGGCGCTGAGATTTGACACAAAAACGATGACGGAATATCTAGAAATTAAGAAATCCAACTGAAGCGATCCTTATATTATTCCCTATATTATTATCATACACATCGTATTATTATGCGTTTTTCACTTGTCACTTTATTTCTGATCGCACAAACAATCACAGCATCTCCATTTGTGGTACAACTTAAGGAATCCACAACATTAAGTCAGTTTTTAGAGCAGGACGATTTGATCACCACGTCAAGTCATATTAGACCACAAGTTCAACAGACAATCAAGATTGGTGATTCATTTCAAGCTTTTGTTGGTGATTTGAATAATGATATAATTGAAAGGTTGAAAAAAAGTCCAATGGTTCATGATATTATGCCAAATCTTCAATTTACAATTTTCAATCATAGCATTCATGTTAATCAAACCAGAGCGGTGAAAGAGACAAATGTCAAAGCTGGGAAAGATTCAGATGACGATGAAGATGATGAAGATGAGAATCAGAAGGGCATTAAAATTCAAAACAATGCACCAATACATCTTGCGCGTTTGTCTTCACGTGAAGGGTTGTACGAGCAAAAAGAACCATATAGTTATATCTATGACTCCACTGGGAAAGGCGTTGTTGCTTATGTCATTGATACTGGAATTGATTTTGAACATCCAGAATTTGAATCAAGAGCTGTTAAAGGTGGTAATTTTGTCAATGAAACAAATGGTGACAAAAATGGTCATGGTACACATGTTGCAGGTATAATTGGATCCAAAACTTATGGTGTTTCCAAAGAAGTTAAGCTTGTGGAAGTGAAGGTCTTGAATAAGAATGGACAAGGTGATTTAATTTCAATTTTGAAAGGTATTGAATATGCAGCTAACGATCGTAAAGAGAGAAATGTAAAAGGTGTTGCAAACATGTCCTTGGGTTCTGTTTATATTGGGATTATGAATGATGCTGTTAATGCTGCGTTCAAGTCAGGTCTTGTTGTTGTTTCTGCAGCTGGGAACTTCAATTCACATGCTTCTTTATTTAGTCCTTCAAGTGCAGAGCATTCAATCACAGTCGGTGCATTAGATGATAAGACTGATACCATTGCAGTGTTTTCCAACTATGGCAGTAAAGTTGATGTATTTGCCAGTGGTGTTGACGTAGAGAGTTTGAATATTCAAGATCGTAAAGGATCAGTTGCATTTTCTGGTACATCAATGGCTTCACCAGTTGTTGCTGGTTTAGCAGCAGGGTTGCTTGAAAAAGGTGTCAAACCATCTGAGGTTCCTGACAAAATAGTTGAGCTTTCAACAGAAGGAATCATTACCAAAAGCAAACTCAGCTCATGGAAGTATAAAACCACACCTAACAGAATTGCATTTAATGGAGTTGGCGAAAATAAAGCAGCATCCAACACCACCAAGAAACAGTACAAAGAATCTCCATACCAGCAGGATCACACCTTGTTAAGATACGTCAGCGACATCACCACCATTGAGCCAAAAGACCAGCTCAGCATCGATTTGGTTGCACGTTCAGGAAGAATTCATGGTGTCAAATTCTGAGCAGAGTCCATTTTTTGGTGAAGTAGTGGCCCTTGACCAACTTTTTTCTAGATCCCTTTTTATGAAAAGCTATAACAACTCATTTTGCCTGCTATTTTGTAGATATTTGTATACGCTGCGTGTGATTTGTTTTTTGTATTAAAGATGAATAGATTATTTGGATCAAAGAGTAATGTGCCTAAGCCTACGTTGAACGATGCGTTGGGAAATGTGAGTGACTTTGTTTTTGTATATTGTTGATGTAATATGATATTAACTACAGATATAGATCGACGAACGTATCTCGTCATTAGATATCAAATTGAGCAAAATAAATGCTGAATTATCAGCCTATCAACAAAAGATGAGCAGGATGAGAGACGGTCCAGGGAAGAAATCTATTAAACAGAGAGCATTGAACTTGTTGAAACAGAGAAGACAGATTGAGGCACAAAAGGATCAATTGGAATCACAAAGTTGGAATATGAGTCAAGCACAAATGACTACTGATAACTTGAAAAACACAATGGTAACTATTGATGCAATGAAGCAGACTAATAAACAATTGAAGAAAACATATGGAAAAATTGATGTTGACAAGATTGAAGATTTACAAGATGAGATGCTGGATTTAATTGAAAAATCAAATGATTTACAAGATGCATTGGCCACCAGTTATGATGTTCCTGATGATATCAGTGAAGGTGAATTAGATGCTGAACTAGAAGCTTTAGGCGATGAGATTGATTTTGAGAATGAAATGAGCGAAAGTACAGGTATACCAAGTTATCTACAACAAGATAGTAACGTTCCACAATTCATTGATGAACCAGTGGATGATGCCAAAGAAAAGGAAGAAGTCGCCTCATGATGGGTTTTTTTAATTTATATACAAATTGTAATTCTATTTTGTTCTTTGAATTGCCATGAAAAAATTACCAACATTAGGAGATGACGTGAATGACCAACCATTGAAAGGTAGATATATACATCCTTTACTGCTGACGACTTTGAATTCTGGTTTTTCTGCAAACCATTCTTGTAGTTCTGACTCGTTAATATATTTGTCCAAATGGTGAGTACCAACTGGTACTATCTTTAAAACGTGTTCTCCCATAAATATAGTTGTGAACCAAGATATGAAATCTCTGTTAATTGTAGAGATGAATAACCATCCATTTGGCTTGACGTGTTTCAAAGCACTGGATAAAAATTCACTTGGTAAACTAACATGTTCCAAAACTTCAAACATAGTCACTATATCATATCTCTCATCTGCTGATATATCTTCAATTGCAGATAATTGGTAAGTTAATTTTTCGTTTAATGTAGGATCAAGTCTTTTGTGTAATTTAGCTGCTTCAACAACATCTGTGGAAAGGTCAATTCCCTTAACTGATTCAATTTGTTTCAATCTAGCTAATGATTCTGATAAAATACCACCTCCGCAACCAATATCCAAAGCTTTTAATTTTGGTGACTGACTCACTAACAAGTCTCTTTTGAACTCTTGTTCTTTTACTATTTGATCAGCAATTGGTTTTGGTAATAAATCAAGGCTATAACCAGGGACATAAACCTCTTCTTCAGGATTGCTAACATTTTCATTCAATGGTATAGAATTACGCAAGGTTTCCTGTATGAAATCCATTCTTAAGAGATTCATCTTATGTAGTATTCTTTGAGGACCATCAACATCCCACCAAGTGGAAGCCAGTTGGTTAAAGTGGTCCATCTCGTCTTGTGATGTTGAGGTCTTTTTAGCCTCCACTGGGAAATGGCATCTCACTGCAGAGCCATGGAAAGCTCTTGTGACGCACCGTAGAGGCAATCTCACAGCACTGGTTCTTCTTATGCTTCTCATTGGGCTCGTAAAGTGAGAATCTCGAGTACTTTCCACTTTGAGAAGCTCGTTAAAATATTCAGTATGAGCTATGAAATGAAAAAAATCCAAAAAGTGGTGATGGAGTGCGCAAACCGAATGAAAACACGAACTTTTGAAGAAAAATAACAATTTGATAGAAATTGATTGTTTGTAAAGCTATTTGGAACCATTCTTTAAGACTTTTGTGATAATGAGCGACGAGGAGGAAAGTTTGATTGCCACAAGAAAGAGAAGATCCAATGCTGGTTCGCGGTTGAAGCAATTGCTCCAGGCAGAGGAGATTGCCAACGATGGCGAGGAAGATGTCGATTTGTTATTTCAAGAAGACGATGATGATGACGAGTTCCAAGTGGGAGATAAAGATAGATACGGATACCAGGGTAGTGATGAAGGTGAAGAGGATGAGGACGGAGAAGAAGAAGGTGGGTCAGATGAAGAAACTCAACGTGAGGAAACAACTAGCGTACGAGATGAAGCAAGTGATGGATCTGATAATGAACAAGGTTCTGATGTCAATATGGATGATGTCTTTAGTGACTCCGAAGAAGAATCAGAACAGGAAGACTCAGATGAAGGGGAGAAGGAATTGCAAAAACAAGAACGCGCAAAGAAACGTCAAGCTCAAAAGAAAGCTAGAATAATACCCAAAATTACAACCAAGCCGACAACTCCAAAGAAGAAGAAAGCCCCTACTGTTGCACCAAAAGCCGATACCCTTTTATCACTCAGTCGTCGTCAATCTTCAAGAAAAACTGCTGTGCAAAATAAAATGGATTTGGTGGAAAGATTAAAAGAAACTGAACAACGTCGTCAAAGTTTGAAACCAGTTGCTAAAGTTGAATATGTAGAAATGACCCAAGAAGAGAGATTAGCAGAAGCTATTGAGACTGAAAAATACAATGTCTCGACTTTAAATAAATATCAGGAGCAAGAAATTGATAAGAAGAAGAAACAACGTGCATTACAATTAAGCAGACGTAAGAAATTAGAAAACATTGTCAGTTGGAAAACTTGTCCAATTTTTGTCACACCAGTTGAAGAACATGAACTCGAGAGATTTTTGATGACCAGAGATACGTTGAGAAGGAAAAGAGATAGACGTGGTAGAAAGAGTGAAAAACAGAAAAAAGAAGAGGAAGAAGAACGTAAAAAGGAAGAAGCTAGAAAACAAAGAGCTGCTATGTTTATAATACAACCAAAATCACCTGGCAAGAGTCCCGAATTGATGAAGAAGCTACAAGATGAGAAATCTGAACCTAAAGAGGTTGATCCATTGGAAATGCCTGAAAGTAGTGTGCCACCTGACTACCAAGAAAACACTGTTGAACCTGAATCAAAAGAGAATGTCTCAGATGTGAGGAATACTGAGGATGATAATGAGAAAAAGAGACCATTATCTACAGATTCTACAACAAGTGAAGGACATGATGAGAAGAGACTTAAAGGTGAAGAACCAAGTACTCATGCTGATAGTGATGATGAGATTGAATTGGTTAAGCTCAAAGAAAGTAATACAGAAGTCACAGAAGCAAAACCAAGTGAAGACAATGTTGCAAATGGATCTGAGGAGGTTAAGGCTGAAGAGAGTGTTACTGAGGAGGTAATTCCGGATGCTTCTGAAGCTGAAAAGGTTGTAGAAACCACAGAAAAGTCTGGTGAATCTGATGGTGAGAAGCCTGGTGAGCCTGATTCTGATAAGTTGGCGGTTGAGGAACCAGCAGCTAATGATAAGGTGGATAATACCGATGCTGAAGTTGATAATAATTCAGAGAGCACTCCTGTGGTGGATGAACCAATTAATGAAGGCACAGATGAAAAGCAATCTGAAACCAAAGAAGCTGAAGAAGATAAAATGGATATTGATACACCAGAAGTCAAACTTGAAGCTACTGAGGAAAAACAAGTGAAATCTGTTACATTTGCAGATGATGAAACTGAATCAAAAGTTGATGAAGACACAAAGGCACCTATAGAGACTCCTTCATCATCAAGAGAAGCTTCTGTTGTTGTTCCTCCTGAGCCTATTGTTTTCGAAGGTCCAGCGCAAAAAGTTGCAGCTAATTTTGTTTCTTTTGAAGAATCAGGCAAAAGATACACCATTGATGAAATTAAAGCATATCTTTTAGGTCCACAATCATTACTTCCATTACAAAGAAGAAGCCATGATGTTGAACCGATCCTAAGACTTCGAGCTGATGCAGTCTCTGATGATTCTAAAATTGACGCTTCTAGAGATTTACCAGATTTTGAATTTTTAAACAATTTCCCTAAATTTGGTGAATATAACAAGATTAAGAAACAACAAGTTGTATTAGAAACAAGACAAGATATTAAAGTTGAATTAAAGACCCAAGCACCAACGGGGATTCATTTACCAAATGGTACAAAGAAACAATGTCTCATTACTGGGAAACCAGCTATGTATTTCGATCCAAAGACAGGATTACCATATGGTAGTGTTGAAGCTTATAAAGTGATTAAAGATATTCATAATGGTGTTTGGGCATGGGTTGAATTTCCAGGTGGTGGATCTTATGTATGTAGTCGAGAAAATCCAGTTCATGCTAAAGGTGTTCCTGAAGGATTTGATGTTTAGAAAATTTAAAATGTGATGGGTTATGATAATTACGCAATTCGATTTATATCTACGTAGAGCTCAAGGGAAATTGTATTCTCTTACGCTTGAAGAATCTATAAGTTAGGGAATAGAGGTGTACTTGAACAATAAAGATACGCGATGATATTCATGAAAATCAGAGAGGATCTGGATCTTGAGGCTGGTGTTTTGGGGGGCTTATAGGTAACTACAGAACCAATCGTTCATTAAAAAAATTCATCAATTACAATCTGAATCAGACTTATTTAGGGTATAAGTATCATCAAAGGGGCTCAGAGGGTTTCTATCAATCTCAACATCTAATAGTATACTTCCTTCTGATTCATTACTTTTATGTGACCTCACGCTTTTAACGTCACTCATTGCATTCTCAGCAGTTGTATCTCCTTCATCCTCTTCATCTTCTATAATGAATGGTTCATAATCATTAGATTTAAAATCTTGCTTTGGAACTACTGATTCCACATCACTGTCCTCTTCTTCCAAAATTTCAGATTGTAATCCTGGATTAAATCTTTTTTTATCACCAACTTTTATAGATCTCACACCACCAAGTTGTGAAGCACTAACAGCTGTACTTGGAACAGCATCTTTATTCCCACCATCATCATTTCTATTATTTCCTCCAACTTCGTGAATATTAACTAGTTTTGGCTTGGCTCGTATGGCAGTTGTAGTTAATGAAGGATTACCTATTATTGAAGCTTTACTGAATCTATCACCTATCAGATCTGAATCAATAGTGTTTGTTTCTGAATATTGAGATGCTCTGCTGTTGCTGTTTCCAGAATTTGTATTTGGACCTATAGTGACACCTGGAATGTATGCAATAGGAATTATATTTGAAGCTCTTGTCATGATTGTTGTAGCCATACTATTTCTTGAAGCAGGTTGGTTCTGTGGTAATGTACTGCCGTCATTATGATTGTGACGGAAGTTGATCTCTATATCATCATCAAAATAAAATTCTTTATGTTTCACTCTGTTAAATACCAGTTTCTTCTTGAAATAATATTTGTAGAATAAATATGAACCTAAACCTAGTAATAACAACAACCCACCAACAATACCACCTGCTAGCCCACCAATAGTCTTTGCTGAAGTACCAGAAGAACTTGAAGCTCCACTCACAGCCTTACAATAAGTTTTGGGACACGAGTTACACGTTTGGGTACTTAATAGACATTCTTCACCATCATCACAAGTTGGACAATCTGGATTTGTACCACAAACTACACATCCATTAGAATCTGTAGCTGTAGCAGAAGCTGAGTTTGAGTCTCTCTTGAAGATTTTTGATGGTTCGTTTAAAGAAGGAGACACTTCCATGATCTAGCACGATCTCTGAATCTAGACTTTTTTTTGATCTAATCTGATCTATATGATCCTGGTGTTGTTTTAAGAGCTAGTGAATGAATGTAAGTCCTTGTTTGGCCTTTCCCTTGGGTATCTCTATTCCACTATTTCCAGGAATATATTGAATAACTCGTTATTAAATCTTTTCAATAAATTATCTTAAAATTGTTTGATTTCAGTATGTTCGTTTTGATCCTTTTTGAAAACTTAAAATAGAAATCGGGGACCTTTTCGAATCTCGCCGGAGAAATTTATTTATTTGATTTCTTAACTACGGTAAAGGGTACAATACTCTGATATAAATGAGTGTTATTAAAAGGGTATCTGTCTATATATGGTTGATCATCTCTTTCCTGGCCATCTCGATGAAAAGAGTCATTTTTAAGCTGAATTCTATATCAATTTGGTTCTGAAATTTTTGAATTCTTGCGAAATCTCTCTTTAAATTGAACTTGATCAACTTGAATAGTTTCCCTTCATCATATACATTCAATGAGACGGTACTGTTAAATATATCAATATTGAATATCAAGTGATTGTTGCTCTTTGTCACAAGTTCATCGCTGAGCATCTTGTGGACCTGCGTCTTTGATGTTGTTGTCGTCTTTGTAATGACTATGTATTCAGATTTGAATAATTTCAAATGTGCTCTTTTCTCCTCATGGGTATTAAATGTCTGTTGAATTAGCCAGTTTATATAATCTGTAATTGTAGTGTTGATCAATTGGGTACTTTTATGTAGGGAATTCTTGTTTGTAAATGATATTGATCTGATCTTGTTTGGTAAGTTGAGTATATTTTTAAAACGAACAAGACCTTTATAATGAACATTCTCAATCATGAAAATCTCATATGGTAACATAATCTCATAATTAGATTCTCCATAATTACCAAAATTATCTTGATTTAATATCTCAGTGAATACCAAATCCATCTCCCATTGCATTGGGACTCTAATCTTTAAACTATCTCTTTTAACAATCAATCTGTACAATTCTCTTAATGTCTTTTGAGACTTGGAACCCAAGAGTATCAATCCCTTATCAAACTCATTTTCATCACAGAGCTCCATATCCTCCAGTTCGTCATCAAGCTCAGTATCCTCTCTTATTGTCTGTGGAATGGAGCTTTGGGCCCTGTATTGACTTCGAATCCCCAGCATCTTTAGCAAAGTACTCAACCAGAACAAAGAAAAGAGAGCAAGGCAATCATCATCTTCTTTCACAACCCCCTTTATCACACCATTCTCCTCTCGCCATCACCCGCAATCGATCGTTATTATGACCAGTCACTTTTAAAGAGTTGTCGAATTGTGTCAAATCTGTTTCGCATTTTCGCGGACAAAGCTACAAAGATACACATCATTATATTTATTAATCATAGAATTCTTAATAACTTGAAAGATTCGTTGTTTGAATATTGAATAATCTCCAAGATCTTATCCTTTGCTTGGTTATCAATCTTGAGATTTCTCAAATATTCATTATCTTGTAATTCTAACTTTAATCCATCAATAACTTGACCAATCTCAATTCTTTTATCATGAATAACATCATCTCTGATTCTTTGCAACAATGATAAATTCAACTCTTTGATATCTGAATGATCCTTCTTATTAACTCCTTGAACAGATGATAATAATGACCCTGCAGCCTTGGTAACATCAATCAAAGATACAAGTGTGTTATTAAGCTCCCATGTTAAAGTTGATGGGATCTCTGGTACTTGAGCATATAATTCCTTAACTTTTGATAATGCATCTGTGTCTTTTGTATTGAGGAAAATAGACAAGTTGCACAAGAGATCAAATGACCATTTCTCTGCTGTGCTCAATTCTTTAAATGAAAGCCCTTCTGGGACAACAATATCTTGACCATAGACGATACGTTCTTGTACTTCATTGACCCTGATGTAGTTCTGACCAGGTATATTTGCTAATAATTTCTCACTGAATGGTAATTCTTCATCAATCCCAACATTCCACAAAATGTTAAAATCTCTATTATCACTAATCTTATCTGTAAGTCGAACTTTTTTATACTTATTAAGTACATCTTTATCGTTCAAGATTCTACCAATCTTAACACCTTGTAACACATCATGTTTCTTCATAATAGAATTATTCAATCTTTGTTGGAATTCAATCATACTTTCCAATTTATTAAATGCAGCATTATTAAAACCAACTTTAACATAATATACAGTTTCTCGTTCATTTGCAGCGTATATGGAAAATGCAGCTTTTAATTCCTCAGCATTAGGGAATTGAGTACCTAATCTTGAAATGAAATAATGATCAAATATATCATGTTGGATATTTTTAATTTTTAAAGTATCATAATGATGTTTGGCTTGTGTATGACAATTAATTAATGAATAAAGTTGTATTAACCATATTCTAAGATGAAATTCATGTTCATCTTTAATTATTGTAGTTTCCAAAATTATAATAGATAACACAATGTTCTTGATGGAAAAATCAATGGATAATAAAGATTGAATGACAAATAAAATGAATTCATCACCGTTGAAATAATCAGTTTTAGATTTTTTCGATAATAAATGTTTAGTCTTGTTCCATAATGAAATGTTTTCATTAATGAATTCCTGGGATTTAAAAAGATCTTTATTCAATAAAGCTTTAAATTTCATAATATTAACATTCCAAATCAATCCTTTATCATCATCAAATGATGGGTTTTGTTGTGAGAGCCATTTCAAAAATCTCTCCTTGTCGAGTTTATCAACATAATTTTTGATATCTGGGAATGCACATGCCTTTTTCCCCAATGCCAACAAATATTCAGAAACAGCATCATATATATCGTTACCAATGGCACTTTGTAATTCAATATTTGCCAATTTTGAATTTCTTGAATTATATGATTCAATAATTTCAGTTATATCTTTATTTAACTTTATTGAAGATTTTATCAAATATTTCCATGTGTTGAAATCATCTAATTTATATTCAACAAGCACAGTATGACTCCATTTATATAAATTTTCCCAATCTTCAATAGTATCATATGCATTTAAAAGAATAATTTGTAATTCTAAATCCAATTTATTCTGTTTTGAAAATTTCAAAATAGCTTCAGGTATTTTCTCATATAATCCGTTTTGTTCTAATAATTTAACTAATATGAAAACTTCTTGTTCATTCTTCAATTCTTCACATTGTTCAATAGTTTTCAAACCTAATTTCGGAAACAATGATTTTTCCACAACAGTAGCATCTTTTAAATTAGCAACCATGTAAGAAGCAAAAGCAGCCCATAATTTAAACAATCTACTATGATTCTTCATTGCCATTGCAGCTTTTTGTATGATTCTAACATTTGCATGATCACAACCAAAATGAAACCAAGTACGTAATATATCAAAAGTTTTATATTTCTTTGCTGCATTCTCATAAACTTGAACGGCCTCATTGGTCAATCCAACTATGCTGAATATCTCATTCAATAGCTCCAATGCCTTGATATCATTAGGAACATCTTGTAAAATGGCCAATGAACTATCAATAGCTTCTTTTTCCTTACCAGATTTCAACAAGATGTAATTATTTAATACTTTATAATACGCAGAATTTGGATTTTTTTTCTGCTGTTTCGAGCACAATTGGAGAGCATATTTAAAAGTCCCATTCTCCAATGCTCTTAGGATCTCATCTTCTTTACTCGACATGGCTCACTGGATCAATCGTACAATTTAAACAATTATTCTCTATTCGAGAATCTTTTGTACTTGATCATGCTGAGCCGGGTAAATTTGGCAGATTTTTATAGGGCGATGAGCTTTAAAAAAAAAATTTATTATCATATAAAAAAGACTTATAAACTATCTAATTTGGGTATTCGATTAAAAGAGATGTCGGCTATATATAAGGTGCTTTCCGGGAGAACGACTAAGGCTGAGACGGAGAAGAAGTCACATGTCAACAGACAAAGAGTGCTGCTTATCTCGTCGAGAGGTATCACTTTTAGACACCGTTATTTGATTAATGATTTATACTCATTATTACCACATGCTAGAAAAGAACCAAAATTAGATGGGAAGAAACAACTTACACAGCTTAATGAGATTGCTGAATTATACAACTGTAATAACATTTTATATTTTGAAGCTAGAAAACATCAAGATTTATATTTATGGTTATCAAAACCACCAAATGGTCCAACTATTAAATTTTTTGTTCAAAATATTCATAATACAGAAGAGTTGAATTTCACAGGTAATTGTTTGAAAGGTTCTAGACCTATTTTATCATTTGATGCTACATTTGATGAATCTGCCCATTTTAAATTAATGAAGGAATTATTTTTACATTCATTTGGTGTTCCACCAGGTTCAAGAAAAATTAAACCATTTGTTGATCATGTCATGTCATTTTCTATAGTTGATGGTAAGATATGGATAAGAAATTATCAAATTTTGGAACAAGCTGAAGATGCAAAAGATCGTGATGAAAAAGATGTTTCATTAGTGGAAATTGGTCCAAGATTTGTATTAACACCAATTTTAATATTAGAAGGTTCATTTGGTGGTCCAAAGATTTATGAAAATAAACAATATGTTAGTCCAAACTTTGTTAGAGCTCAATTGAAACAAAAACAAGCTGAAGAAGCAAGAGCTAGACATGATGCTAGTGAAGCTTTAAAAGTTAAAAAGAGAGATAATGTTTTGGCTGTGGATCCATTATCCAACGAAGCATTGTTTAAAGATTAAATTTTATAGAAGAGAATAGTCATGAATGTACATTAATTCTAAGGGATTGTTTTGGTGTCTACTAGTTTGGGGGGGTTTGTAAGATCTAAGGGTTTATATATTTTTTCTTTTAATTAGCCGTAATTTGTGTGTTTAGTTTATTTGTGTTCTTTTTTTTCAGCTTCTTCAGCTTTCTTCAAATAGTCACTATGATATTAGTTAGTAAAGCTCAATCAATATATTCTTAGTTAATACTCACATGATGAATTTTTCTTCTTCTGGAGATGAAGCATTTAGACTTGGAGTAGTTGGAGCTGATTTGAATGGATTTGGAACAGCAAGTAAAAGAGCAGAACCCAATGTAGCAAGGGAAACCTGTAATTGAGTTAGTATTAACTTCTTGATTATTTAAACACAAAAGACCCATTGTTGACAGTATCTTCTATGCATTTATCTCAATCATCACTTACGTAGTGAGCTGGAACAGTTCTTCCTAGGATGGTGTAAGCGGAACCCATTATGTCTGTTGGATTGAATATTTATCAAGAGATCTACCAAAGAATAGAACCTGTAATATAAGTCCCAATTGATCAAAGCGTTCTTCTCCTTTGAATCAATTTTCACTTTTTTTCCTCGACACGAAAACCGGGTTAATTGAATTTTCATTGGCCGAACAGAGATTTGATGATTGTTGGAGTCGTGGTGGTGCTAATGAGGATGGGGAAGGGGGATGTAGGTGATTGAGAGTATTCCATTATTCTGATGGTGTTCTTTCTTTAATTCATGAGTAAAAGAGTATATTTTAGTTATTAATGTTTTATATCACGTGTTGGATCACATGACTGTTATTCTTACTAAGCAATATTAATCAAATTGACGTATAATATTAAATCAAACTTGTTAAATGAATCAAACTACGCTTAAAAGAGAATAATCAGCTGGTGAAGGAGTTATGGCACTCGTGCAGGATCACAAGTATCTCATCAACCAGATACGGGCACAGTACTTGGCCATTGCGGATGACGACCAGAGCAGAAGAATAATACGGCCCTACACGGTAAAGGAAGACACTATACATCCAACTCAAGAGCTAAGTGAAGAATTCAATGAGCTGCTGCAGAGGACCGAATCACCTCCTATCCCGATCAATGTGCTTGAAGAGAGTCAACTCATGCGGAAACTCCATCTTTCCAGAGAGAGCTTGAATGATAGAATTGATGAAACAGATGAAGAGAAAGAGCAATATGACACGCTGAAAGAACAGACTCTACAGGGTCATAATCCCGAATCAAAAGCTTCACTCGCAACTTTAAACGCTGATATTCCAGTTAATGAGTCTCAAGGTGGTGGTGCCTTCAGTCCTCAAATATCACAAATCAGTAAAAAGCTACCAAATTTTGCCAATACAAAGATAAGTAATTACAAACCTCCATTTACTAAACTTTTCAAAAATAATACTTCAAATTCATCGGGAGAAAGTTCCATGACTTCTAAAAAAAAGGAGAGGAAAAAACCAGAAGAAGGATCCCCTGATGATACTTTTCAAGATGATGATGACGACGATGATGATGATGATTTTGATGATGAAATGGAAAGTTACGATGAAAGTGAAAACTTTGATGATCGTACAACTATGCGTTCAAATACTAATCCAGGAAGTGACTCAGTGAATTTTGAAGATATAGAAGATACAACTGCTAGTCGTGGTCAAAATGAAAGTGGTATTTTGGTTGATCAAAACTATTCAGATGTTAATACAGCTTCTCAAATGGATAGATTTAATGATAGTAAATATTTATATGGTGATAATTCAATGTCTTCAGTCGATGATCAATTACTCTTGGATTCTGATTTTTCTGATGAAGATGAAAATGATATTATTGATAGCGCTCTACAAAGTGCAAGATTACACATGTTCCAAACTAAACCTACTTCTTCTGGGACTAATAGGAAACTATCATTTGAAAAACAACCAAGACCAAAATTAAGACCAAAAAGATCTTCTTCATTAGGTACTAAAATTGCAGAAAGTACACCAAATGATAATTTAAGACATACTAGATCAAATTCAAGTTTTTTAGGAGATGCAGAAACAACACAATCTTCAATTCAAGAATTTGGTAAAATGATTGTTCCTCAACCTCCAAGATTACAATCTCAATTGACTGCTTTAATTAATAAGAAAACAAGACAAGAAAATCTAGATCCTTTGGAATATTATATGTTTGTTTCAGGTGATAAAATTTCAAATAGATTTGATGTTATAAATATGACTGTTTATTTACCAAATTCTGAAACTTTAAAACTTAAAATAAGGAAAACAGTTTCTGTTTTTGAAACTATTGGATTCATTCTTTTCAAAATGATTGATCAATATCCTGATTTATTATCAACTTCATTATTGAAAAATCCAAATAAATGGTGTTTAAAATTAGTTGATGATGATGGTGAACCTTATGAAGGATCTTTTGGTCTTATGGATAGAACTAAAGAAATATCTTCATATGGAGAAGATGAAGTTGCACTTATTGAAGTTAATGATTCAGAATTTCAATTAAATGAGATTAAAACTCCATTACCAATCACTGAAACAGAATCTGGTGGATCTGGTACTCCATCTCCTTCTAAAACAAATATGAATAAACAAACAAATTATTTTAAATCAATCATTCCAAAAATTGATAATGATATTAAAGATGCAGCTACAGTGACTATAAATATTTATAAATATCCATATACCGAGGAATCATCTTATATTGCCCTCGATTTCCCATTGACTGCAAAATTAAATGAAATTTTACTTAAATATACCAAAATGAAGGATCTTTTCCCCAATGATTATCAACTTAAAGTTATAGGAGAAGATTATGTCTTGGATCTTAATGATTCAATAAGTTCTTTGGATGCAAGTTATAAATTGGAAATTTTGACAAAAAGAAAAGTTAGAGAATTACAATTAAGAAAAAAGAAGATACTTGATAATAACACCTTACCAACAATTAACTCTAATTTAACACCACATGGTCCAATGATATCACATGATTTAGAGAAACCAAAACCTACTGAAATTCAAGAACAACAACAACCAGTGGTGCAAAGACGTCATTCATTATCAACAAGACAAATTTCTTCATCTTTATCTAAGCATGGAATTTCATCTTCTTTTAAAAACAAAAACAATTCTAGAACTTCATCGAGAAATAATGGTAGTGCAATACCTCCAAATATTGTCACTGCAGAATATCAAAAATTCACAGTTTGGAGAAGATTACCAATGTCTTTTATCAATCGTCATGAAAGAACTTTAGCTATTGATGGTGAATACGTTTACATCTTACCGAAAGATGAGAAAATCTGGTATGAGAACAATTTCAAGACTAGAACTTTTCATGTGAGTCAAATCGTATCTTGTAAAGTTTCCAAAAGAATGCCATCTAATTTTAAAATTGTTGTTATGAAAACAAATGGTCCGAAAAGATATGATTTTGAAGCTCTGAATCCTGGAGAATCTGCAGAAATAATAGATAAATTACACAAATTGATGGATGCCTATAAAGTATACAACTCCTCATTTTCATGAAATAAATATATAACGATGTTATGCCCCTTTTTTAAATATTCTTTTTTGTAGTTTGAAAGAAATTTTGTGTCATAATAGTTTATGTCCTTTGTGTCGCGTACCGAATCAAGTTAGGAAAAAAAAATTCTGAGATGAGCTTATAAGTCTTTTAAGTATTCAAAAAGTTTTGAAAAGATATAAATAATCCACTACGCAATGGCTGTAGAATCAAAGCTTTCATCAAATTGGTTGAAATTGAAGAGAAAATCCAAAAAACCATCATCCACTTCCAAGCTCACGAAAAAAGTGAAAAGTACAAAAGATGCTACAAAATCAATAATAGATAAAATAACGAGTAATTTAGATAAAGCTGAAAAATCAAGATCAACTAAAAAAGATACAAAAGATGCTAAAGAAATAACAAAATGGGCAGATGAGAATGATATCCCATTGGATGATGTCTCCCAAGTTTATGACATTGCTTCAGAATTTAAACAAGCTTCATTAACGCCCAATACCAACTTATCAGATCATAAAAGACAACCAGGTAAATATTTAGCTATAGATTGTGAATTTGTTGGTGTGGGACCTCAAGGAACTGAAAGTGTTCTTGCAAGAGTATCAATAGTGAATTTCCATGGATATACCATTTATGATAAATTTGTTAAACCTACTGAAAAAGTTACTGATTGGAGAACTTGGGTCAGTGGTGTTACACCTGCTCATATGAAAGATGCTATAAGTTTTAAAACTGCACAGAAGGAAGTTTCTGATTTGTTTGATGGGAAAATATTAGTGGGTCATGCTATACAGCATGATCTTGATGCCTTGTATTTATCACATCCAAAATCAATGATTAGAGATACTTCGAAACATCCACCTTTTAGAAAATTGGCAAAGGGAAAGACTCCAGCATTGAAGAGATTGACTAAAGAATTATTAAAAATTGATATTCAAGGTGCAGAGCATTCTTCAGTAGAAGATGCTAGAGCTACAATGATGTTGTACAAATTGCACAAAAAGGAGTTTGAAGCACTTCAACGTAATTATAGAGATAATTAGGAATGATTCAATTAACAAATGCATCAGCTACAACTCATGTAAAAATTATCTTATGACTTGTATTCTTATGACTAGAATAAACTATATTTCGTGTCTCTGTCGTAACAAATATTTATAATGCTGTAACACATGCACATATAAATATGGGGAAAAAAGGTAAAACAATTATTAAACATGACTGTATTGTACAAAATTTGAATAAAAACAAATGTAGAAGTAAATGAGAAAAAAAAAATTAGACAAAATGACAAAATGTTCCTGGTAATTGTGACAAAAAAATAACGGGATGGGGAATGAAAATAATGAATGAGATTGATTATTCAGTCTCAACTCTTGTAGCACAAATTCTTTCAATAATTGGCTTAATGACAGTACCACGTGCTCTCTTAACTGTATTTGGACTAGCATTATTATCATCACTGAAAACAGTTTCTGGGTTAGGAAATCTATATTGATAAAGACCTCTGACTTTGTTTTCTGATAATAATTGATCAGCATATGCACTATATTTATCATCTTCTGCGTAATCAGGTTGGACACTCGCAATAGATGCAACATCAAACACAGCAGTAACTAATGGAACAGTCGTTGAGTTCTCACTTATAATTGATCTTAAAACTGGTCTTAATTTAAAGTAAATCTTCATCAAAATTCTTGGATTTTTTTGAGCAACATGTTTTAATAACAATAAGAATCTGATTCTTGATTTCTCATTTGGATCACCTTGTTGGAAATGAACTGCAGCTTGTAATAATCCAATGTTTGAACTTATACTATCTGACAAAACATAGTCAACCAAAAGTTTTGGCACAATAGCTTGATCACCAAGTTCAATCATCGTAGTACTTTCCAAAATGTTGGCTTCAGATAAGACTGCCTTCAGATCTGTAGGTTTCATAAGAATGTAAAGGAATAGCAAATATGATAATGGACCATGATCAAATAATTCATATGGTGAAGCCTGTATGCGAGCAGTCTCATTTCTGTGTCTAATGAGGAAATATGTCTTTAATGAGTCAAGTGAAGACGCTCTAGCATATGGCAGTTGTAACCCTTTAATTGCAAAATGTAATAAAATTTGATCAAAATTTCCTTTAGTGACAATTAAATCATCAAATGCTTCAATACGTTCCAGTAAAGAACCAAAAATTATTTTATCACTCATGATAGTAGAAACCACATCATTATTGATGAATTTACCCTTCTTATCCATTGATTCCAAAGTTTTTGTTATGAATTGAAGACCACCTTGGTATAATGCGATATGATCAGAATGTGTAATGATTATAGCCAACCAAAACATTTTGGAGAACAATGGTGACACTGGTAATAAACCTTCAGAGATTCTACTCAATGAGAAAATTGTACATATAGCCAAGAAACGGTATCTAGGATCTGCAACATCTTCAGTTGAAACTTCCGCAACCATCTCAAGAACTTTGATAACCATTGTATCATTAACACCACTTTTAGATAGGACACCCAACAGTAATAAAGCTCTTCCTCTCAAGACTGAATCTCTTCTGCAAACTGCATCAACAACATATCTGTTCCATCTAGCAATCCATAATACTTTACTATTTTCAGTACTTGCAACATCAATCACTTCCATCAATGATGCTACTAACGATTCCATTGTACTAACTCTTGTAGCAAACTTAGAAATCTCAGTAGGGAAATTATCATTACTATCTCTATTCAACCCAAATAAGATTCTAGATCTATGAGAAGTAAAATGCTCAATTGAGACTCTGATCTTATTCTTTGCTTCTTCTGATAATGTTGGTTTTGTTAAGAAGGATTGTAAAACGTTCAATAACAATTGGTGACTGGCGACTCTCAAATCCAAAGGACCAACATCCACAAGAACTGTAACAACATAGAAAATCTCAGGTAAGAACATCTCAGCAAACATCAATGAATCAAAAAACAATGAAACACAAATTTGAAGTAAGACTGTGATTTCAATCCAGCTACTATGGGAATCAACTGAATAATTACCTTGACTATCAGGGAATGGAATATGAGAAATATCCTTTAATCTTTGAATAACATGACCACATAATTCAACAGTTGGGGTTGATGTAAGCAAAGCGATGATACTCTTCCAATCAGAACCTTCAGCTTCACGATCAATAGCTGTCAAGACAATTTCATTCACCAAAATTGGACTAATTCTGTCTTCCAAACATAACTTGGACCAAATTTGAGCATTGAAAGCACTCAAAAATACAGGATCAATTGTTGATACTGATAAAAAGTTTCTAATAATCTCAGCAACATAATCGGCTCCATTCTCATCATCAACCTTGAAAACGTAATCATAAATATTTGAAATCCAAGGAGCAACATAAACAACTGCATTATATCTTTGACGAGGAGTCACTTGTTCAGTATAAACCTTGAAGAAAGCACCAATCACCTCAGCTGTAACTCTAGGATAAGTTTCAGCCAATTTCTCAGAAATAGAAACAACAAATGAATTATTATCTCTAGGGAAGTAAACTTCTGGTGAATTTGCCAACTGTCTACCCAAATCCAAATTAAATCTTTTCTGAGATGCAGCCAACAAATTGTAAGAAATCGATCTAATCTCTTCTGATGATGAGGTCAATCCTAAGAACACAACATTGAATAATTGTCCAAGCATATCTTCCAATGATTTTTCAACATCTTGTTTAAACAATGTCTCAGCTGGTGAATCAGTAGCTCTATTTTTGGTGAAATATAATAATCTCATAATATCCAGAGCTTTTGGTGATGTCAAAATAAGTTCACGACCACTTTCAAATCCAATTGTAATTTCATTTGGAACACCAGTTTTTTCAGACACAGAGACAGATGTAATTTGTTGTAAACGGAAAACATCATTCAAATAAATTTCCTTCAGTTCACCCTTCACTTTGACCCTTTGTGGAGTTGTTTGAGAAATTTGTAAATATTCAGAACCAATCTTAACCACAACAGGGACAAAGCGAGATTGATCAGCTTGATAAAGTGAAGCATCTGAAAACTTTGCTCTCACATCATTGTAAGCTCTAACAGATTCTTCTGGTAATCCCAAATTGGCTATTGTTTTATAATCTTCCCTTGCAGAAACGAAGAAATAACTGAAATTACCTTGGTTGAAATAATTGCTTTGTTCTCTAACATTTCTGACAAAATTTGGGAAAAGACCTGATGAGATATTGTAATAAAAAACACCTGAGCAGTTATTGCGCATTTCTTCAGGTGCTAAATTACCTAACAACACTAATAATCTGTATGGGAAAACTTGGGTACCATCATTACCTGTACAATCAACCACAATTTGAAATTTTTGATCCCAAATCTTAGATGCAACTTGGAATATTCTGTATAAAGCAGTTTCTTGATCTTGTTCTCTCAATTTACAGAAATCAATATATGAGAAAACTAATAACGGAGATCCATCAGAACTTATACCTTGATAAACAAATGGAGAATCCAAAATATTTCCAAGATCTTTCAAATTATATCTGCTCATAAATTCAAACAATTCATTATTAGTTTCTGGGTTAATAGATGCTGGAATTTCATAACCAAATGTAACAGTAGGTTGACCCAATATTGACAAAATTTCACTAACATCAGAGGCTAATTCCATATTTATCTTAACATTTTCTTCAGCTGTGCTATTTTTCAAAGTTTCAGCTCTAACTATTTGCCAGTTTTCATACATAAAAGTATGGAAAAATCCAAAATCTTGAGCATTAACTCCATCAGTTGGTGTAATTTCAAAAGTAACATTTGGATCAATTTCGGTACATTGGTCCAAAAATCTGAAAAGTTTTTCATTTAATTCATTCAACTCATCAGTTTTAGATTTTAACAATGGCCATCTTAATGAACCTAATGAACCATTTGCCATATTTTGTAAAACTTTTGCCAATAATAAGAATTTTCTTTGTGTTTGACGATTTGGAATATCCACGATTCTTTCTGATTCTGGACTAACAATAGCTGGACAAAAGAATCTTAAAAAGATGAATGAACCAACAGCAATGATTCTATAACTTGCAAATTTATCTTTAACACAATCTGAAATGGTTTTACAAACTGCTCTAAATTCTAATGGGAATTCATCAATAGACTTGATAATCACATTAACCAATTTTTTCAAATAATGCATGAAATTGTTTAAAACTTGTGGAGCAGCAGGATCAGTTTCTGAAATTTTTTCAACTTCTAAATCTAATTCTGAATCTCTAATTTCTAACAAGATTGGTCTTAAAGTTGAAACTAAATATTCACTGCCTTTTGCTCTTCCAAATGCAGATAATGATTTACTAGCAAAACTGTTTCTTCTCAAAATATCAGCATAGTTGTTCCCACTTATGATTTCTTCCTTAACAAGATATGACACCAGATTAGCACTTTGATTTACTGAATCAGCCAATGACAATGAACAAGAAGCCAAGGTTGTTGCATCATTAGTAGGACATGCTCTGGCGATGGAAGTTAACACATTTGGATTTGTGAAAACGACTTGAAAAATCTTGTTCATTAATAGTTTCACACGACTTTCTTGACACACGTCTTCATTAAGTGAATAACTATCAACAATACTGATAAACACTTTCAAGAATGCAACTCTAATTGATAAATTGGAATGATATCCAATAGGTAAAGCATATGGAAGACCAACATCAACATTTGATTTTAACAAATTGGTCAAACAAGCAATAATATGTTCAGAAACAGTAGAAACCTTGTGTTTCACCGATATAGGGAAACTATCAAGATCTGAATATCTTTCTAATGCTTTCAAGAATGTGTTGAAATAAATACTGAATAATGAAGCTTTTGAAAACTTCAATTCACGTTCGTTGATAACTTGTGGTGCTTCCAATGATAATGAATCTAATAATAATGCTAGAGCCTTGACACTTTCAATTGCAATATCAATATAGATATAATCCAAATCTCTACCACCTGTTGAATGTTGTTGATGAACATGATGTGTATGATCAGTACAATTACAATCATAAGCAACAGCATTATCAAACCAATTATAGACATGTCTGAGGAATGTGTTTCTTAATTTATAAGCACCTTTAATCACTAATGCATCATTATGAGACTCAATCTCATAGAAAAGTCTTGAAATTCTAATTCTAAGTTTAAGAATTGTAACATCAACTTTTGGAGCAGAATCAATAATTTTAGCTAATATACTTGCACAAGTTAAAATATTAACTGATGATGCGAAAACAATATAATCATCTCCAACATTCAAAATGGATTTAAGTAAAACCACAATATGTTCTATAACAATGAAATCTCTTGGTGATAAATTTTCCGAATTTGCTTCAAATCCTTTAACTATTGGCATTAATAAATCAACAACACGACCATAACTTGAAGGATGCATTTCAGCTGCTAAAATTTCCTTTGCATTTTCTCTTGTAACTAAATTATCTTCACCCAAGAGGACTAATTCTCTATGAATAAACTCATCAATTTTTTCCAAAATATCAGCTCTTATTTCTTCAGTAAAACCTTGTTTAACCATTAATTTACTTTTAACAAAGATACCAGATACTGATGCTAAGAAACCTGCAAAATTTCTAAATTCAGCAAGTTCAGCTTGTGACATTTCTGAATAATCTGAATTTGCAAATTCATTCCAACGTTCATAAATTCTTAACCAAACATTTATAACAGCTGCACTTGGTGTCTTAATCTTTAAAAAGAATTTACGAATATTTTTTTGTAATGCAACAACACCAGTAGTTAATGAAGTTTCACCTGAAACAGCCAGATAAAATTCTTTATTGAAGTAACGTTCTCTTGCACCATTGAATCCTAATTCTGCATCAACTGCTCTGAATCCTCTTTTAATCAAACCATAAGTATCAAAAGTTGGTGTACAAAGACAAATTAATAATGCTTGTTCCACCATCGTAGCAGCATTAACATAAATAGTTTTTTCCAAATTCTTGACAGATTCAAATGATTCATAATTTTCAAGAATAATATTTAATGAAACTCTATATTCCAAAAATTTAGCAAATATTTCCAATAATTCTCTTCTCTTTGTATCAGCTACTGAACTAGCAATAAGTGCTTTTGCCAATGCATTAACAATAAAGACAGTTCCTCCAAATGAACACATAACATGATCAAAATCATCAGGAATGAAACTTGTCGATATGTAACTGAGTAAGAATTGTGTACAAGATTGTACTAATTTTGGATCAGTGTCTTTTAATGAAATCAGGAATGGTTCCAGAATGGATTGAGAAGTTTCAATTAATTCTTGATAACGTTCAGTTTCTGTTCCTTCGATTCTTGAAAGGAAATATAAATGAGGATATTTTTTGAAAATACTAAATGAATTAGCCAAAATTTCACGAGATAATGTTGCATTTTTAGTAACTATTTGTTGGATTGAAGATGTATCATTTGAATTTGATGAAGATCTATTTTGTGTTGATGTTGAATCATCTGATGAATGTGATGTATGAGAATGAGTTAAATGATGAGTTCTACTAAACAAATTTTTTGTAGTGTCTTTAAATTTCTCTGATTTTGGAGTTGATATTGTTGATGAATGAGTTGAAGAATTTTGTCTTGAAGCATCATTTAGATTTCTTTGAGTTTCTGAACTTCCTTTATAATTATGTTGAGAATAAACTTCTGTTGAATTTCCAGAATTTGTTTTCCCTAAACTTGAAGTTTCAGTTTCTTCTTCATATAAAGATGGAGCATAAGAAGAACTTTTAACTAAAGTACCCATACGAACCATACATTTTTTCAATAATGGGAATATTTGTCTAATCAAACTTTGACTTGATTCTTTTGAATGTAAAGTTGCACTAAACATTCTTAAAATACTTGTAGTTAATTTAAGAGATTCTAATGAAGCATTTTCATCATCCAAAATTTGTAATAAACGAGGCATGAAATCCTTAGCATTTAAAACACATAAACTTGAATAATATTCTAATCTTAATTCACTTAATATTTGAGATTCTGAAGCACTAGCTCCATGTAATAATGGTGAAGATCTTGTGGAAGAAATTGGGACAAGTGCCTTTGTGACAGGTTGATAATGTAATAGAGAATATTGTACTAAAACATTTTGTGGATCATATGGATAAATTGAAGCTGCAATATTTGCAACACAAACAACAAAATCTAAACCTTCCAAAACAGCCATATTTTCATTCACTGTTTCACCCTTTTGATCAAGTAATTTAGTAACATTTGATAATAATTTTTGTTTCTTATTTGTATTAAAATTTGTTAATTTTTTCAATGTATTTTTTGATTTTGTATCATTGTGTAAATAATAATCTATAGCTCTTGGATAAAGACTTAATAATAAAGCAAGGAATCTATATGAACTTTTAAATTGCTTATTATTAGTACCTGTTGATGATAACCTCGTTGTTGCTGATCCATCTAGGAAAGAATAAACTTCATCAAATAATGCATCTGCTTCCATTGAAACATTTGAATCCAATTTTGTACAATTTAAATATTCTTGTGGTCTTGAATTTATCCATATTTTAACAGCCTTCATGAAAAAAGTAAGTAAAAGTTGACGATAAACTGGTTTTTTAATTGTTGTAAGAATATTTCTTAAATGTTTTAAATATTCCAAGATGTAAACTTCATTTAAATATATTGCACTGAATAATTCCAAATATGGAGCAAATTCATTTTCATTGTTGATATTATGTTTTAAAATGTTTAATTTATTTATTGAGAAGCTTAAGAATTCATCTGGATTAGAAGCAGCAAAGAATCGTAGTAATGCTTCACAATTTAAATCTATTTGATCAATAATTAATCTTAGACTTGCTTCTTCTTGAGGTAAAGCAACTTTCCCATTAATTAAAGCTAATTCATGTACCAAATTATTAGTTGATTTTAATTTTGATATTAATGTTATAGCTTTTCTAGCAATATCTGATAATAAAGGTTCAGGTTGAGTAGTGTGATAATCAATAGCTGAACTTCCTATACCAACACCATTACTTGAATTATTTGAATGAGCAGAACTTGTTGAATCTATTGAATTTTTTCTTGAAGTTGGTTCTTTAGTATCCCAATGGAATTTTGATAAATCAGCCAATAATCTAACTATGATTAAAATTGATGATAATGATTTTATTGATCTTTGTCTTAATACCAGATAATTATCAACTTTGTTTTGATTTTCTAAAACTTCTATACCATACCGCAATATGTCTTGATATAAATTTGTTACAGACAAATTAATCAATGCTCTTCTTGAGTTCAAATAGAATACATTAGTTTCCACTTCATATGTTGTATAGTCTGATTCTTGTGGCAATAGAGCACTTATTTTTTGAAAGATATGAGCCACTAGAGGAGTTTCACCAACTGGTATATTTTCCGGTGAGAGTACCGACATCTTTCTCCTCTCTTTAATAAGGATGTCGCTTTTTTAATCTTTTCCTAGCTCTTTATTGAGCTCTTTAATAGAGAGAGTTGTATCAACACAAAGGTTTCTGTGTGCTTCAGGGAATGTTAGACAAGGGACAGCGGTAACACCTAATAAACTGTATGTGCCTAGTTCAGTGGTCTCCCTCTTTATACTGAACGTGTCTCTTCTGTGTCGGATGGCTATAGGCACAGTTCTTTAGTCTTTCAAGACGATAACTTGAACAAACACAAGTTGATTTGATTAAGTGAAGCTCTTCAAACTAGTTTAAAATTCCGCCAGGGCCAAATTTCTTCAGAGCCCAAAAAGAAAAGAAAATCACCAACGGCTTTTGATCAGCGCAGAATTCACACCAAAATTTGGGAACAAGAAGATGGTTATTCTACTGGATCTATATATTGTTGGAGTATTTAGAATAGGTTATTAGGTCAATCTATACTATCTATTCATCCACTACACTTCTATCCTCTTCAATCAGAGTCTCAACACCTGTTGGTGATGATCCCGGCTTGTCAACGGTTAATCTTCCCATCTAAAATTAAAAAAGCAAAATGCACCGTAGCTGGCAGCACAGTTAAAATAGCCAGCCTGCAAACTACCCTAAACGCATAAACAATCAAATTAGGTCTCTCATGGGTTCTCATGGGTACCATTGAGTTGGATCTTAAATTAAAAAGTATCGTACGTCGTCGGTCCTTGTTCCTTCCCCCTAGGTGGAGAATACAGATAGCATCGCCGTAGAATGGGACCTAGTTGCTTTTCTTGGTTGGAGTTGGTACTGTAAATCTATTTCATAAGTATAATCAAGTACCATATACTACACAACTGCATAGAGACGTTTCTCTAAAAGGTAATTTAAAGATTAGATACGTTATGGAATTTGTTCCTGAGCAATTCCTCAATCTCTTCCTCTTGATAATACCCGCTAGGTACCCTTTTGTGTTAATGTTCCTAGTTTCTAAACCTAGAGAATCAAGATCCACGTCACAAGATTTCAACGCTTAATAGTGTCATGATCCACATCCCAGAATATTCTTCCAACAGAAGTACACAACTATCGCACCATCCACACATCATCCACTCTACAGTGAGTACACCAGCCACAGGTGTACTGACTACATACAATAGAGCTCCACCACAGTATATTATACCCTTTGGTCTTGTCTAAAATTCCCTGTCAGATTTAATCTTCAATTACGCTCTTGATGATGCTCAAGGGGTTTTAATTGGAGTTACTACCTATACTTTCACTATATGCTACTAGTGTTAAATTCAGAATTTAGACCATCTAAAGACCGTTTAGAAATTGCTCATTGCGAAATTAATTACCAAATTCGGTAATTCTATACAAAAAAGTGTCAATTGGCGAAACAATAAACGCCATTTTGGGGGAATTGCGAACCCATTAATACCAAATACATAATTTCTACAAACTTCATAATTTACTTAAAACTCATTTTCCATAGACATATAAACAATATATATATCCTGATTTTTTAATTCATCTTGTATATCTTTTTTAAAGAAAGAAAAACTTCTAAAAAATCATAAAGAAGTCTTTCCCTTAAATTTTCCCATGTTTTACTCAATATAACATAACTTAATAAAACAAAAACTATTAATCAATCTCTCTCTTTGATATCTCAAATCTTCTTCTTCTTCAACTCTCCAACTCTTCTTTTTTAAAAACTATTAATGCACAAATGAAAATTTCCCTCCCCTTTTAAAATAAAACTTTTTAATAAAAATAAATTAATCTAAATCCTTTATTTAAAAGTTCAATTTAGTAAAGAACCATTTGTTCTTACCAGCTTGGTATCTTTCTTCAAAAGCTTTCTTAACAACTTTCTTAGCATTTTCTCTTTGAGTTGGTTCACTAAAAGTTTCACTAGTTAATTCATTTTTAAAACTTTCAACATCAAGAGTATATCTAGTTGGTAATAAATGATTATAATTCACAACTTTAATAAATGGTTTAACTTTGGTCTTTTTAGCTAATTTTTTAGCACCAATAGATTTTGAAACTTTTGATGGATATCTTTCAATACCAGCAACAATTGCATGTGGAAATTGATGAGCTTTTGAACCTTCATCATGTGGTTTCACAATAACAACCTTCTTACCGGCATAACGACCTCTGACGACAATAGCGACTTTACCTGATTTAATGAATTTAGCCATGGTTATATAGTCTGTTTATATCAAATAAGTTAATCTAATGTATAGTTATTACCAAAGTGATTTAATGTTATAGATTGAAAAAAGCTGTGAGGTGTGTGATGGGAGGAGTCGTTTTAGGTGTGGCGTTTACCGAAAAAAATAGTGTGGTGCGAAAAAAATGAGAAAAACATCTGGACACCAATTGTGAGCCCTAATATGTATCACATGACTTTTGAGGAATCAAATACGTTATTAAGGTATAATAAGTGTTTCTACATTTTGATAAATCAATAAAACATTTTTAACCACCCCACACTATACACACCTTCATAGCCCTTTCTTCATACCTCATTTCTTCTTTCTATCATGACTTCTAGCCAATAATCGAGAATTCATACCTGTAATTAATCTTGGTACATTATTTTGTTGTGTACTTGAACTTGTTGATTTTTTCTTGAATTTATTATTGTTTCCATTAGTTTCTGAATGTTCTGTTAAAGTTTTAGATCTTTGATTTGAAATTGCAGCTTCTGCAGCGGCAATTAATGGATTTTTATTACCTTTTGAAGATGAACTTGATCCATTACTTAAAACTCTTGTAGTTGGTGAAGTTATAGTTGCAGTTGGTGAAGTTGGTGAATAAGTTGGATTTGGTAAACCATAATTTAATTGTCCATTATTTGGAAGTTCTTTTGTAGATGATGATGAAGTTGCCTTATGAGAAGTTCTTGAACGAACTAAATCTTTAAACATACCTTCATGTTTTGTAGTAGTTGATGATGAACTTACTCTTGATTTAGTTGGTTTATGTTTAACTTCATTATTAGATGATTCAAATTGCTTTGTTCCTAATAAAATAGGACTCTTGAGTTCATTAGATCCATTTGATTGTGCACTTAATGGTGGAGAACCAATAGAAGCTAAATTTGCAGCACTCTTTGCAGCATCAGAACCAAGTATTGTACCAGCACCACCAGAAGGATCTTTTGCAATTAATTGTTGAGCACGTTTTTCATTACTTAAAGTTCTAGCTTTATGAATAATTGAAGTCCAATTTGAAACTTCAGTTTGAGAACTTTCAAAAACAAATGCAGTATTTAAAGATTGTATAACGAAAAGTCCACCAGTATTTACTGATTTTATAGCTGGTGGTAAAATTTCTTTAACTCTTATAACTGGATTTGTTAAATCAATTTCAGTCTTGATTTCCAATGTATCAGTATTATCACGAACAACTTTGGAAAAAATTAAAGCACGACCATAAGAAGTAACAACAAGAACTCTATTCTTCTTTGCTTCTCCTAAGCCATGAGATGTATTACCTCCTGAAAAAAATTTCTTAAATTTACTCTTTGCACCACTAGCACCACCAACATTACCTTGATCTTTATTTTCATCACCTTCACTATTATGATGAATAACTGAACTTGTCTCACTATCTGATCCATCAGCACCACCAATATCACCTCTAAGTCCACTAAGAGATCCATTAGCAACTTGTGTCAACAGACTTGAAGTTGTTGATTTATTCCCACCTAATGGAGAATCAACAAGACGACCCCTATATCTTTTTTCAATTGAATCAACAGTTGTAATATATGTATTTAAATCACTTTTGTATAAAATTCTTTCATCAATATTTTTCAAATAATTTGAAAATTCAAAATCTAATTTTGTCATTGGAGATGTAACTGTTGGACTTGTCACTGGAGGTGGTTTACGACGTTCTCTTAATGTTGTTGTTCCAAGTGTTGTTGATTTCTTACCACCTGTAGATGGAGGTGTTTCTTTAAAATTACTTGAAGAACTTAATGGAGGAGTTTTTATTTCATCATTAGTTTGTAATTTTTCCAATTCTTTTTTAACTTTTTTATCCTTATCTTGTTTTTCACTATATGCTTTAATGATTTCATTTGGTTGACGAGATAATGCTATTGAAGCTGCATTAGCAGATGCATTTCCTGAACTTCCTATTCTTTTACTCTCTTGTTGTTGTTTACGAGCTGCAACAGCAGCTTTTGCTCTCATTAAAACTTGTTGGGATTGTGTAGGTTGTTGTTGATGAGTTGAATTATTTGAATCATTTGAATTTGTTGCTTCAACATCAATTGATGAAGAACTTGTATTTGCAGTTGGGATTGAACTTGATGATGAAGATGTAATTCTTTTTGGAGGTAGATTAACTTTTAATCTTGAAGAACTTGGATGACTATGTAGTTCTGGAATTGGTAACATTGATTTAGCAGTCATTTTATAAGGACCAATTTCTGGAGGATCAGGTTTCCAAATTGATTCTTCAGGTTTTGAAAAATCTATATTTTGGAAAAAATGATGTTGTTGAATTTCTTTTAAACCATATCTATCTTTTGGATTTAAAACTAAAATTTTATTAATTAAATCTCGACAACTCATTGGGAAACCAGCTGTAAATGCATATTGTAATTTAACAATTTTTTGGAAAGTTAAATATTCATTTGGTGCTTTAAATGGAGGTTTACCTGCAATCATTTGATAAACAATACAACCAAAAGCCCAAATATCACAAGGTTTACCAATTGCTTTTTCATTTAATAATTCTGGAGAAACATATTCTGCAGTACCAACAAAAGATTTTGCTTTTGTATCTGAAGGATAACGACCTGCGTCATTCTTTTCTAATAATTTTGCAGTACCAAAATCAGTTATTTGTACTCTATTACGTTCATCTAATAAAATATTTTCAGGTTTTAAATCACGATGTACAACTCCATTTTGATGCATATATTTAATAGCATCTAATATTTGAGCACCATAATATCTTGTAACTTCTTCATTAAGAGTTCCATATTGTTTAATAAGATTTAATAATTCACCATTTGAAGCATAATCTAAAACAAAATATAAACTTGATTCATCTTGGAAAGTGAAAAATAAATGAATTATACCATCTCTTTTACCTAATCTGTTTAATGTATTTTTTTCAATATTAACATATTTAACTTTTTTTTCTCTAATAATATGACGTTTATCTAAAACTTTTACAGCAAATTGTCTTCCAGTGTTTTTATCAGTTGCTAATAATACAGTTGAATAAGATCCAACACCAAGAGTTTTCCCGAATTTAAAATCTTTAACACTTCTTCTTATGATAACTTCTTCGGTTTCACCAGTTAATTCATCAGTTTCTTGTTTAATCAATTGAGCAGCACCTTTTTTATCCCAATCATCACCAACCTCTTCCACAGCAGCCTCTTGTCTTGGAGAAATAACTTGTAAACTACCTCTTGGAGTGTTTTCCAAAGAAATTAAACTATCATCTGTTCCATTTTGTTGATTTAAAACTAAATGAGTTGAAGTTAAAGCTCTTAACGGATGATTAGGTCTTTCTTGAAACGGTGTTGACACGGGAGTTGAGGGCTGTGTTTGAGAATTACCATCTTGTAATACATCACTATGACTCGATATATGTGTTGGTAAATCATAAACTTCATATGAATTTCTATTTTGTTGACGTGGAGTTAAATGTGTCTCTGATAAGGAGTCTTCTAAAGTGTATAAAGATGCTTCTTCCGGGGTATCATCCAGATTCCCCGCGAGGCTATCATTTGTGAATGAGAACTTATCGTTACTCAGAGCTCTGGGATCCAGTGTCATTATTTTGTGATTATTGAAAACCCAATGTTGGTCATAAATAATTTTTTTGGTTATATGTCAAAATGATATGCAATTTAGAAGGGATGTGAACAGTTTTCAACAATTGATGAGCTGCTGATATATGGATGGATAAATCTTAGAGAATGGGTTGATTATTCCAATTGGATATTGAATATACCTTATATGATATCAATCAATCTGTTTTTAATAAATGTTGTTAAAGGGGATCCCGATCTTCTCGAATATTGCGAAATTTCAATTGACAGCTTCAAAACAACTTGAATCCGCGGACCGACACCCAGGGCCTTTTTATTCTGTTTACCTCAAAGTCTTTATAATTAGTGCCAAAAGAGTGTTCCCAAATGGCTTAAAATGTGTCCAATTGGTTATGATGTAGCCAATTTCACTAATTGAGCGTTGTCAATAGAATCAAATCAGCCTTGGAGTCAATTTCAACTTTTTTGCAAACAATCGAAAAAGTGCTTCGGATCGCGAATTGGAACTACAAAGAGATTGACTTGATGAATTTTATAGAGAGAGTTATTGTTATTGATGTGGTAATTGGTGGTTGGTATTGGTTTGGTATTGTGATGGTAGAGTGGTGGTGATGGTTGGTGTTGGTGTTGGTGTTATGGCTGGTTGGTTGTGTGTTGTGTGTTGGTTTATTGGTTTTTGTGTCATGGTGATGTACTTTATACACAATTAGATCTAATCACATAGAATTGAGGTTATTTATTGGGAGAATGGTTAGATGATGTATCCAGGACCATCGCGGGTACGACTCCATCAGTTTGAATTGGATGAAGAACTAGGAGTGACTGATCAATTGAGACAATTGGACATTGATTCAATAGAAGGAATACCTGAAAGACCACAAACACCATTAAATCGTTATGTTCAAGATGATAGAATACATAGTTCAAGACAGATTTTCCAGAGATTGAGGGACAGAATGAGATCACATCAACAACGACATCAATTTCCTCCTCCGGCTTCACAAATGGAAACTTCTATTGGTGGTATTCAACATCCAACACCTGTTTCACGTCATGGTGGTGGGATTCTTATTTATGATATAAGGGGTAGTTTATCCAGGGAAGAGACATTACTGTTTGAAGCTGCTAGTAATCGAAGACGTGCTCGTAGGGTTATGAGAGCTTGGTTTCAGAATATATCTGGTAGAAGAATGTTATTGAGAGGAAGAGATCGAGAAGAATTTATAAGAGAATTTAGAGATGGTGTTCTGGGGAATAGACAAGTTCCACCAACAGAATTATCAAGTCCAGAGCATCATATTCCACTGGAAGCTCCTGCAGATCAAAGACCATCCACAATACCAAATACATCAGCACCTTTAGCTGATACAGCAATTTTATCAAGAAGTTATTCACATCCATATGATAATAATGGGAATATTAGTCCCAGACCAAGATCAAGAAGTGATTCACATAATTTTGTGCCTAGATTATTACTTAGGAGATCAAGATCAAGAAGTTTTTCAGAATATTCATCTTCAGAATATGAATCAGTTGATGAGATATCCACTATAGAGGAAGAAACGGAGGAGGAATCAGAGGAATCAGAGGAGTCAGAAGAATCAGATGAACTAGAGGAGACATCTGCAACTATAAGGTCTCGATTCCTTAATAGTTTAAGATATTCCAAGGGATTAATGAAGGATTTATTTGAAATGTTGGGTAAATTTGATGAATTTAGATTATCTGATATATATCAACCACCTGATGATTCACCAATTAAAAATGATTCACCGGATCCAATTGAACTTGATCAAGAATTACAATTTGATATAATCCATCTTTCTCCAATTTCGTCATTAGTTGATTTAACAGATATTTAACATTTATTCAATTTATTGTAGTTTTATCTATTTCGGTTTTGAAGCCCTGAAATGATTTTTTTTTTGAGGATTAATTGAAAAATATCTTGAAACAAAAATATACAATCAATCATAAATTACTTGTATATACTTTTAGATCATAAAAATGACTTCTCAAATAACAGAAGATACTTCTAAATTGAACTTGGAGAATCCAAGTAATTCTACAGTTGAACAAAAAATCACACCTTGGGAAGTTGAAGGAGCTGTTGTTGATGGTGAAGCACAAGTTTTAGATTATGATAAATTAATTAAACAATTTGGTACAAAACCAATGACTAAAGAAACTTTAGCAAGATTTGAATCAGTTACAGGACAACAACCACATCATTTTTTAAGAAAAGGTTATTTTTTTTCAGAACGTGATTTTAACAAGATTTTAGATCTTTATGAACAAGGTAAACCATTTTTCCTATATACTGGACGTGGACCAAGTAATTCAATGCATGTTGGACATCTTGTCCCGTTCTTGTTTACAAAATGGTTACAAGAAGTTTTCGATGTTGGTCTTGTTATTGAATTAACTGATGATGAGAAATTTTTATTTAAACCAAAATTAACAATTGATGATGTTAAAAATTTTGCCAGAGAAAATGCAAAAGATATTATAAGTTGTGGGTTTAAACCTGAAAATACATTTATTTTCAGTGATTTAGAATATATGAATGGAGCATTTTATGAAAATGTTGTTAGAACTTCAAGACAAATTACAACTTCAACAGCCAAGGCAGTATTTGGATTCCAAGATAGTGATTGTATTGGTAAAGTTCATTTTGCATCAATTCAAATAGCTACAGCTTTCCCTTCAAGTTTCCCTGATGTTTTAGGATTACCTGAAAAGACACCATGTTTAATTCCATGTGCTATTGATCAAGATCCTTATTTTAGAGTTTGTCGTGATGTTGCAGAAAAATTAAAATTTAGTAAACCAGCTTTAATTCATTCAAAATTTTTCCCAGCATTACAAGGTTCTACAACAAAGATGAGTGCAAGTGATGATACTAGTGCTATTTTCCTTGATGATACTCCAAAGAAGATTGCTAAAAAAATTAATAAATATGCTTTTAGTGGTGGTCAAACATCTGTTGAAGAACATAGAAGATTAGGTGGTAATCCAGATATTGATGTTGCATTTCAATATTTAAGTTTCTTTTTGGAAGATGAAGATAAATTAAAAGAAATTTATGATAGTTATAAAAAAGGTGAATTATTAAGTGGTGAATTGAAAAAATTAGCTATTGATGAAATTACTTCATTTGTTGTTAAGTTCCAAAAGACAAGAGCAACTATTGATAAAGAAGTTTTAGATAAATATATGAAACCACATAAATTAGTTTTTGGACAAAAGGAGAGATTAGTTCCTGTTAAGCCAAAGGAGAAGAAAGAGAAGAAATAGATTAATAAACAAGAGTTCAAGTATTAATTTGTAGACACTACAATACTAATCAATCTAATTATTTTAATTCAAAGGCCTAATTAGCATTAATATGATTCACCAATTGTTCAATAGTGATTATTTTAATATTTTTCTCTTTTGAAAATTTAATACAATCATCTAATCTCATCATTAATCCATCATCATCTTTAACTAATTCACAAATAACAGCAGCAGGTTCTAATCCAGCTAATTTAGCTAAATGAACACCAGCTTCGGTATGACCTCTTCTTTCATTTAATAATCCAGGGACAGCTCTTAAAGGTAAAATATGACCTGGTCTCATGAAATCAATTGGTCTTTGATTTGGATCAGCTAATTTTCTTGCAGTTAATGAACGATCATGAGCAGAGATACCAGTAGTTGTACCTTCTCTATAATCAACGGTGATTGTATATGCAGTACCATGTCTATCATCATTCTTGGCTAACATTAATGGTAATTGTAATTTATCAGCACGTTCAGTTGATAATGGAACACATACATAACCTGATGAATGACGTACAAGGAAAGCCATTTTTTCTTGGGTTGTATGTTGAGCAGCAATGATCAAATCACCTTCATTTTCACGACTTTCATCATCCATAACGATGAGGAATTCACCATTTTGGAAAGCTTGAATAGCTTCTGGGATTGGAGTAAATATTCTTTCTGAAGTTGTCATATTGGATGGGGACATAATTATTAGATCTTTTTTAAAATAAGGGGAGAAAGTTGTGGGTATTTATAGTGGGTAAGGAGTAGGGAACGAGGTAATCTTTTTTGATTCTTGAGGTCTATGAGCCTTGAGGTGTGAAATCTGTGAGTGTGATTCGATTAAATCAGATGAGATCGTAGTCGTTGTAACGGTTAGTTGGAAAGATTTACGGGTTGTAATTTCACACAATTAACGAATTCGCGGAATGGGTTTTTGGGCTTAGTAATGATTGATAATAATGATAATATAATGATCTATTCTATAGTGTATATATAGGTATAGATATAGTGTATAGTGTAGTATTGTATAGATATAGTGTAGTACTCTATTGTATATCTTGTCTTGAGTGTACCTGAGTTTAGGGTGTACATGTTTGACAAGTAGCTTAAGTTGAGTTGAGGTGTGAGGATTGACGGGTGTTGACACCATTTAAAAGTCAGTTATAAGTCAGTTGGGTGATCTGGACTGGAGGATGAGGCTCAGTGGGACCGTGGGTCCAATGAGGGAAGGTTCTAACTTCTGAACAGACCATAATTAGTGGAAGAGTAGTATATCTATCCGTAGTCTAGATCAATGAGCCATTAAGCAACACTTATCCAATCACCTTCCGAGGAACCCACCATCAACTACACAAACTACATCAACACTATCAACACCATCAACACTATAACTGATACAACACTATAACCCACCAATAATAAATACTCATTAATGATCAATCAATTGAGCCATTTCTCGGCCTTTGAAAACACGGTACACCCACGCCCAAAGTTTCCTTATAAAGATGTTTTACTTGCTATTGGATTTCCTTCTTTTTTAAATAACAAAGACAGAAATCAAAGATGAAATTATTAACTGAAGAGGAAATCAATGCTCATTTTTGGGCTACAACTGAAGGTGGTATTAAAGGTTTAGCTGCTGGGTTATTAGTAACTGGTGCTATTTTTAAATTAGGTGCTCGTAGAAATCCAAAATTCCCAAAGAATTTACCATGGTCAATACGTACAGCTATATTTATTTCACCTCCAACTGTTTTAACAACAATTTGCGCTGAAGAAGCTTCTAATTCTTTTGATAGAGAAATGTATTCTGGTGATTATGATAGTGCTAAAAAATTAGAAGAATATAAAAAATGGTCAACTTTACCAATTAGTGAAAAATTTATTCAGGGAACTTTAAATAATAAATACAAAATTATTGTTGGTGCTTGGGCTGCTTCAATGTATGGATCGTGGGTTTTCGTTGATAGAGATCCTATAATGACCAAGGCTCAAAAAATTGTTCAAGCAAGAATGTATGCTCAAACTTTAACTGTTGTTTTATTATTAGGTGGTATGGGATTAACAATGTGGGATGAAAAAAGACATCCTGAAAATTATATTACAAAAGATGATGATGATTGGCAAAGAATTTTGAAAGAAGAAGAAGCAAGAGTTGAATTGGAAAAAAAAGGTAATGGTTCAAAACCATATCAAAGAGTTGATATCTACAAATAATAATCTCTCCACATGGGCGTATAGAATTAATGAGTGTATGTAAATATAGATATGATAATACGATATTATAATGTATTTAATTTTGTAATTAATTTTTCATGAAATTTTAACTTGAATGAATCACTCTTATTCATCATTGCAGATTCAAAAGTTTCAAAAATTTCTTCATCATTTATTAACCAACCATTTGAAGTGAATTCTAATTTAAATTCCTCAGATTCTATTGTTTTCAGCTCAATAATTTGATTTGTTATTTTAAATTTATTAAACCATGGGCCATATTCTTTCTCAATTTGTTGAACTTCATCCATTTTTACACCCTATTGGATAAACAAGCTCTGGCTCTATCTCTCTGGCTCTAGCTCTCTCTCTAGCTCTTTATACTCTCTCTAGCTCTCTAGCTTTAGCTCTCTCTCTCTCTTTATTAATAGAATAGAATACCTCAATTTATCTAAATGTGTCAAACATTTCAAGAATTTGTGCGTAGGGTACTTAATCAACGACGTCATTCACCATACATTAACCAACTTTTCAGTGGGAAAAAAATGATTTTTCGCACTAACTACACACACAAATTCCATAATTACAAGCTTTATTATCTATATACAAATCAAAATTGTCTCATTCTCTTTCTTTCTTTCTTAACTTGTGCTTCTAAATCTTTAACTTCATGTTTTGTATGTCTTATATAATAATGTTTATTTCTTGGTAATTTTTTAATTGGTCTCTTGACTAAATCAATTCTTTGTATTAAAGGACTGAAAATTTTAACTCTCATTTCAACTCCAACCTTAGTAACTATATTTCTTAATAAAATTGAACTATCTGTTTTTCTTTTATTAATACCAATAATTTGTCCTAAAAATTGTGGTATTGCACGAGTTGTATAAACAATACGTACAACATCTCCTGCATATAATTTTTGTTCTTTATGTCCATGAATTAAACGATCACGCCATCCTTGAGGATCTAATTTGGCTAATTGTTGTTGATGATATATAGCTTGAACATTCTTGGTTTTAGTTTTTTTCAATGGATGATATACTGGAATTATTTTTCCTAACTATTGTTAATACTGATCCACATAGGATATGATTTCATTACTCACTTTCTCTGGTTGGTATGATATATGTTGCTGTACGTTGGATCGGTTTCGATGCGAAATTCCCTAATCTAGAGAACAACGTAGGACGAAACATCTTTAATGATAAATCAATCTATTTAAACCAATTTGATCAATCTTTCATTTTTCACTTTTTCATTATTCGGAAAAAAATTAAAAAAATTACAAAAATTTGTTAGTGCTGAGATTTACACTATGTGAAGACACATAGTTAAGAAGGGTTAAGTATGGTATATCTGAGCACTAACAAATAAAGTAGTATATAAGCTACAAGTACATTTATTATTCCCATTCCCAATTGTTTATAATGCAGTCGTTAATATAAATAGCTAGAATCTCGGTCTTCTCTTTCTTGCAGTGAATTTAGAATCATTAGCAACATGTTTCCCTCTTTTCTTCATCAATTCTTTCTTTCTATTAACATAATCTTTTCTTGATTCTAACTTTTTTTTCAACTTTTTATTTAATTTTGATTCATTTTGTATTGGTGCATCCATCGTTATACCTTGTAAATTTATAGCACGTTCACTTGATCCAGCAGTCAACACTAAATAATATTTCTTATTTTTTTTACTTTCAACATCATCAATAACTAACCCACCTTGGAATCCTGCAATTTTTGCACTACTTAATATTGAATCAACTTGTTCATCATTCATTGGATAAAATTGTGCAACAAATTTACCACCTTTTTTCAAACTTGCAAATAAACTATTAAAAAATCTTAATAATCTCTTCTTGGGATCATTATTAACACTATCTGCATTACATAACCATTGAATTGCAGAAATACTAATTGCACAATCAAAACTACCAGCTCTAAAAGGTACACCATTCCCCATATCTGCTAAAAATAAATCCCCATCAACTTCTCTATCTAACCCCGTTGCAAGCATAGATGTCGAAATATCCATACCACACCATATATGACCCTCTTCTGTTAATATCTCACCACTAAGTCCAGATCCACATCCAATATCAAGTATAAAATGTGGTGTTGATTCAAGATTTAACAACTCTAAAGCTCTAAATGTCATCTTAGCTTGAATATGTTGAACACGTGTTGAGGATGTATATTTCTGTGATTCTGAATCATTATAAAACACTTCTGGAGGTGCCAACTGTTCTGGACGTGACATAATTAATATATTTAATACACTTAATATTTATTTGATTATTGATTTATTTGATTAAAATTGAATGAAAAAAAAAAATTATTACTGTTTTATTGACACGTGCGATGGATGACAGATATCTGGATTATATAAGCCATTACATAATCAGTATAGGGATTTTAATTGATTTAAAATTCCCGAGGTTAGTTTTAATTTAATTTAGAGCAATTGAAATGGAATAACTAGGTAGTTTTAAAGAGAGGGATTCGGATCAATTGTGGTTACGGACCGAACGGTAATTTAGGTACATTAATATAAAAGAAGTAATTGGAAGGTATTAGAAGGGATTAATAAGGCTTAGGTGGGATTATAAGGTAGTACTTGCCATCATGAATCAAGATACAAATAAATTAATTGCAGAGAATGAAGCTTTAAAAGAATTAGAAACTTTGAATCAAAATAGGAAAAGTATTGTATTTGATGAAGATTATGATGATTCAAGAGTGGAATTAGTTAATGATGGTGGTGATGGTGATAAGGGTAAACTTGGTGAAGAGGATACTCAATCAAGAATTAAATTAGTTAAAAAAACAACAGATCAAGATCTTTATGAATTGAAAACAAATATACCAATAGATAACAAGAGATTTAAAGATGGTTTCCCCAAATCAAAATTAAATGATGTTAAATTTACAAATATTGATTCAATTCTTGATCATTCAGCAACAAAAGGTAATAGATTTGCAGGTTTTTATATATTATTTTGGTTAGCTGTTGCAGTTACAGTTATTGATAGTTTTGTTAATTATACTTTAACAAAAGGTTTTGAATCACAAATTGTTCAATTATTATTAACAGATTTATTTGATATTGCATTTATGGATTTATTAATGTATTTATCAATTTATTTTGTTTTTTTCCTACATTCATTTATATTAAAAAATTGGTTAAATTGGTCAAATTCTGGTTGGATTATACTTTCAATTTATGAATTGATTTTTTTCATTGGATTTATGAGAATTTCTGAAATTAAAGATTTCCCATGGATTGGTAAAATTTTCCTTTTTTTACATCAATTAGTTTTATTAATGAAGATGCATTCTTATGGTTTTTATAATGGTTATTTATGGAGAATTTATTATGAATTAGATTTTTGTAAAAAATTCTTAAAAAAAAATCAAGATTATATTGATGAAAATGATGAAGTTATTGATTTAATTAAAAAATCAATTGAATTTTGTGAATTTGAATTAAATTCTCAATCAACAATTGAACCTTTCCCAACAAATATTAATTTTAAAAATTTTTTTAATTATACAATGTTTCCAACTTTAGTTTATCAAATTGATTTCCCAAGAACTAAAAAAATAAGATGGTTTTATGTTGGAGAAAAACTTGCTGCAATATTTGGTGTTATTATGTTAATGATTGTTATTGCACAAAATTTTATGTATCCATTAGCTATACAAGCTATTGAATTAAGAAATAAATCATTATTTGAAAGAATTAAATTTTATCCATTATTATTATTAGATATTATGCCAAGTTTCTTATTAATTTATATTCTTGTTTGGTATTTAATTTGGGATGCAATTTTAAATTGTATTGCAGAATTAAGTAAATTTGGTGATCGAGAATTTTATGGTGATTGGTGGAATTGTATATCATGGGATCAATTTGCTCGTGAATGGAATGTACCAGTTCATAAATTTTTATTAAGACATGTTTATCATAGTTCAATAAGTGCTTTAAGATTAAGTAAAACTTCTGCAACAATTTTTACATTTTTATTAAGTTCTGTGGTTCATGAATTAGCAATGTATGTTCTTTTCCATAAAATGAGAGGTTATTTATTATTATTACAAATGTTTCAATTACCATTAATTGCAATTTCAAAATCAAAATTTTTAAAAAATAGGAAAACTTTAGGTAATGTTATATTTTGGATTGGTATTGCAACAGGTCCATCATTAATGTGTACCTTATATTTAACATTTTGATCTAATTTACAAAGATCATCCCAACTATTTATAGATCTATTCATCCTATATATATACAAAAGTGCTTAGAATAAATTTTTTTTTAACGATAAATTTCTTCAAATGGTCTTGTATCATTAAAACATGAATCCCAAACTTCATCAATAACTTTTTTAGCTTGTTCTTTATCTTTACATACTGGATTTGATTCCACTGATAATGTTGCTCTTCTTTTAACACATTCTTGATGACCTCTACCAAATTTTGTTAAACCTGCTCTATGTATTTGATTCATTATTCTACATTCACCACTTAATGAACTTGCCCTTATTTCTGAACAAGCATGATGTTTTAAATTCATCCAATCAACTTTAAATTTAGAATTATCAAAATAATGAATCAATTCATGTGATAACGTATCTTCTAAATGCCATTTATCAATGATTCTATTTTGACAAAGTAATACTCCTAATTCAGGATTATAACCACCACCTTTCCATTCATCACAAATATCACATACAATTTTATCATCACTAACAACTCCACCAGCTTTTTTAATCTGTTGCAACATGAATATCACCGTTGGAGAAAACTTTATGGCCCAATCACGATATTCATAACATCTCGCACAATCTTTTTGATTAGTTCTATAAATTCGATCATTTTCATATCTTAGCTTTTCCTCTTCTGTTAGTCCCAATCCCGTCTTGTACTGCATCGTACGTCTCCACCATTCGAATCCCTGGACATCTGACTCCTGAGCCGGTGGCTTTGGAGGAATACTCTTCACCACTGGGGGTATCCCGTCTGTACTCATAACTAATGGTTAATTATGATATAAATAAGTTAAAATAGTGAAAATTGATATAGATTTAATACCCATCATCAAAACTTCGGGAAAGAAAATCAAAAAATAAAAAAAAAAAAAAAAAATTTAGAGATGGATCTTTACATAGAAAAGCCCATTATATACTGGAAAACAATGGTTAGCAATATCTGGATAGCTGCTGCTGATAACGATATCGAGACTGTCAAGAGTCACATCTCTAGTGGGTCTTTTAGTGCTAATTCAAAGGATCCAAATGGGTACACACCGATCCATGCAGCTGTGTCTTATGGTCATACTGAACTATTGAAATATCTTATAAATCAAGGTGGTGATATAAATATACAGGATACAGAAGGTGATTCTCCCCTACATCATGTTGAAGACCTCAAGATGGCTAAATTGTTAGTTGAAGAATACAAAGCAGATTGGAAATTAAAGAATAACGATGGTCAAATACCAGCAGATTATATAGAAGAAGATGATGAATTCCCAGAAGTTGTACAATATTTAAGATCTTTAAATCATGATAATCCACAAGACAAGAGTGAGAATATATTGGATACACTACCTAAACCTGGTGAAGTTGATGGTCATGAAATTAGTTATAGTTATCAAAATCAAGATATTGAAATTGAAATTAATGATTCACAAAGGGAAAAATTAAGAGAAATTGCAGAAAGTGAAAATCCTGAAGCAAAATTAAGAGATTTTGTTAAAGAAACTGTTCATAATCAATTCTTTAATAATGATGAAACAAATTCTCCAGCTTCTAAAAAAAGAAGAGATTAATTTGAAATATACATTAATGTTTTCATAATGCCCAATTTTATTTTTCTACATAATTATACATTTATCCTTCTTGGATTTTTTACCTGAAGCTGCCTTCTTTGCAGCTTTTTTTTCATCTTTAGCACTAATAGGTTTTTTCTGTTTTGAACCTCTTTCATATCTCTTATTTAAATTTGCAGCAACACGACCATCTTCTTCTTCTTGCATTGCAATAGCTAATGCACGATCTCTTTCTTCTTGAGAATCTAAATCTCCAGAATCAACATTCGCATCATCAAATGGGTTTGAAGAATCTTCTAAAATTGGTGAAAAATGTCCTGTAAAAAATGAATTATTTGCACCATTTATTGATAATAAAGATTCCCAAACAAAAGATTTCCGTTTAGCAAAACCTGCATCTGTTACTAATGAATATATATCATTTTCATCTTTAATTATTGTAGCGAAATGATCATTTCTAAATAAAACTGCAATTGAACCAGTTTGTAAATTATCACGTAAATATTGTAATCCATAATCTGTTAATTGTGTTGCAGTTCTAGCGAAAAAACTTTTGATTTGTTTAGAATCATCAATGATTTCTAAATCAACTTGATCCTTTGTTGGTTTTTGTTCAACATCATATGCCTCCACTAATACATTTTGTGCAGTTTCATAAGAATTATATTTAATAACTCCATTATATTCTCTTGCATTTGGATCAATTAACCAACCATGAACTAATGTAACATTAAAATCTCTAAATAAAGACAATTCATTACCTGGACTGAAAGTACCATCAAATCTAGGATTAATATTTAATCCTTCATGTAAAGTTGGTAAAAGACTTAATGTTGCCTGTATTTCCTCTGGGGAAATCTCGTAAATATGTTGATTTGCTGTGACAATTCTTTGTAATGATTCTCTTAATAATCCTAAAGAAATCTCATCAGAACTATTAACTAATGCAACAAGATCTTGAATCTCACCACTACTTAAATGATCAACAGTAAGTAAAATTGAATTTATAAGTGCTAAAAGTGCACAGGGTCCATTATCATTTTGAATAAGTATGTTTCTTTTCCCATTAAAATCTATTGTCTTTGTCTTGAAAACCAAATCAGTCATCTTTCTATGCTTTTTGGAATTATGAATAAGTTAAATGAATGTACTTGATATAATTGAATACCTATAAATATTTAATCAAAGAGGCGAGGTTACAACTTTGACCTTCTCGGCTTCAAAGTTAAGCCTGGATATCCCTTATCTTGAATTCCGACTTTTTTCATTATATGTGTCATGTGATGTAGCACGTGAATGCGTTGAAATTACGAGGGTTTACAGAAGTATAAAGTCTTTAACAATGTTTTTTTATAAATATTTACATTCGTTATGGTATGATACTGTTACAATATTGAGTTCATGATCCGCACATCATTCTCTGCCTCCTTCTCCGACTCCTAATCATCATCATCATCATCATCGTCAAAACTTCTTTCCAATATGGACAGCATATCTATGATTTTCTTACCATTACCTTCTTTCACTTTCTGCAAAGTGTCTGTCTTTATAACATCGACATCTGCTTCTGGAACTATGAGCAAAGTGTCTGTCTTTTTATCTTCACCTACTTCTTCTGTCACCTTGGGCAAAATCTCTGTCATTTTGTTATCATCTTCTATGGTTACTTTGGGCAAACTATCTGTCTTTTTGTCATCATAACCTTCTTCAGTGATTTCAGGTAAAGCATCTGTTTTTTTGACATCATGACCATCCACCACCTTATTCAGAGTGTCTGTCATTTTGTCGCCAGAACCCTCAACAATCACCTTAGGCACAACTTTTGTCTTTTGGTTACTAACACCTTTTTCCACGACGGCCTGGGGTAGTTTTTCTACTCTCACAGTCATTGTGTTTCCATTTGAAGCGTTTACTGTTACTGATTCCATTTTCTGTTGGCTCTCATTTGGGAGAGGTTTATATTGTTGAATTACAATATTACCACTTGAAGGTTCCTTAATGGAATTAAAGGTTCCTATAACAGCTCCACTTGTTGTATTTGTATTCTTAATTAATGATTCACGTTCAACAGGTTTTGACATGGTATCATCATGGTATCCAGTATATTGTTTAAGCACTTCCAAGATTTCTGGATCAATTTTTTTTTCAAAGGATTATTTTGATGTTGATGGATCACTTTATTTAAAGATTCATTGAAAAGCTGAATCTTATAATTAGCATATCTTTCGACAGTTCTTGCAGTCCATGGTTCTATAATTTTCCCATCTCGATAGTTTGCCTTTGTACCCGCGACAGTGATAAACTCATTTATTTTTGCAAATTCCAGCAAATCAAATTCTCGACAATGAGGTAAACTTGGCTTTTTATAAGCTTTTTTTTTCAACTCTAGAGCTTCATCAAGCCATGATTGGATAATCATTTTGAGATTTCTCATACAGAAATTACCTTGAGTGTTTTTATCCCAATTAAATCGTATATAAAACATTTTTATAATTTCTTGACAAGATTTTGTGAATTCCGGTGAGTCCATTGGACATTTGTAAGTTTCGAACTTAAGAAACCTTTCAAACAAAAAAGTACTGTGTTCTTCTTTCAGGTGTATTGAAGAATTTTTTAACCGTTTAAGTCTTGGTGTGGAGTATCTGTAAGTTCGAGAAGTCTTTTACCTGTTATAGGCTTCACAGTGTTTTTTTGTTGATTGATTTCAGATGCAGAGACTTCCCTTAATGGTAATGGTTTTGCAGCTTGTTGAGGACCAGTTCCTAGTGGTTGATTGTTAAGAATCTGATACTGGGGGACGTTAGGGCCATTGTTTGGATATGATTGCAATCCATTGTTAGGTGGGAATCCAAATGGTGGAGGTGGGTATCCATACCCTGGAATCACTGGTGGGTATACAAATCCTGGAACCTGGGGTGGATACCCATATGGTGGAATTTGAGGTGGAATACCATTTGGTGGGATACCATATGGAGCCATATATACTTGACCGTAAGGAAATGGAGCATATTGATATTGATATGGCAAAAAGGGGGTTGGCCTGTATTGGGGACTCCCTGAGCATCCGGACCGTTGGAGTTATTGCTCATTATGAAAATGAATTGAGTCCAAGTAGATAGTTGACTATAGCGATCAATTGATCAGTAGTTAATGTAGATGTTTTTATTGTTAGTTGAAATGTAAACAAACGCGTCTTAATTTTAAAAAGTTTCGCGAAATGTGAAAATTAACTATGAAAGCCAACTAAACAACTTTTCACTTATCTTCTCTTTAAAAATTCTTTAGAAATTGGGTAGAGTGAGAACATAATATTGAATTCAAATCACCAATGATTAGATACGTTCTTTTGCAAGCTCTTCATCAATATCAGATTCATATTAGAGCCTGTCCATCAGAGCAAAAATTATATGACAAAAGAACAAACTTGCAAAACAGTCCTTCTTTTCAATACCTCTTTTGATATCTCGTATCTTTTGCCTTATCCTGCTATTATGATAATCCATTTGTTGTATCTTTTCTTTTCTTCTTTGACGTGGAGTCTTTTGCATGTCTGCCCTTAATTTCAAAAGACCGGCTTTTGTAAACTTTTCCGGCTCATAGCCTAATAACTGACACACCTGTGTTACAGTTTTTGAGTCCAGCTTTTGATTATAAATGCCTCTCTTGTATTTTAGAACGTATCGACATAATGCATCGTTGTAAACTTTACCTCGGGCTTCCCAATATGAAACAAATATTTCTGCCACCTTCTTTTGGAAAGCTTCCATAGCATCAAAATCACTTAAATTTTCAAAGTCATCTTCAAGCATACAATGTGATGTTTCATTTATTTCAGCAAATTTCAGTACCAGAAATTCCCAGAGCTCATCCGTATTCATTTTGTAAGAGCTAAATGTAAATTGAGTGTCATTTTTCACTTGTTTAGCTTCCTCCATCCATTTTTGTTCAACAAGTTTAAATTCTAAGCTTCCTTCGCCTTCTTTTTCCCTTCCAAACTTGTTATAAAACAATTCTAAAATCTTTTCCCAAGCATCTGCGTGTTCTTTTGAATTAAGTAGATGCATACAGGCGTCTGATTCAATGTAATTATTAAGCAAAAAGATTTTTTGCTCTTTGTTCATGTTCAATAGAGGCCTTTTCAAGCGTTTAGTCTCTTTACTTGGACTATCTGTGACTTCTCTGATTCGTTTACCTGTCGCAGGTTCCATAATGTTTAATTGAGCTTGTTGATTTAGTGAAGAAGCAGAGACTTCCCTCAATGGTAACGGATTTGGAGCCTGTTGATGTGTAATTTGGGGAATCTGGTTAACCATAGGAAGTTGATTCTGAGGGATGTTTACACCATTGTTTGGATATGGTTGTAGTCCATTGTTTGGATAAATATATGGTTGGAATCCATTGTTATGTGGGTATCCAGGAGCTGGAACCATAGGTGGTTGGAAGTACCCAGGAGCTACTTGTGGATATCCATATGGTTGAATGACATTTGGTGGTGGCATACCCTGATACACTTGACCATAAGGAGCTGGGGCATAAAGTTATGGATATGGATATGGATTTGGATAAAAGTGTTGGTCTATACTGTTGATTGTGTTGATGTCCGAGGCTTCGAAATTCTTGTTCATTTTAAAACTTGATTCACTGGATTAAGATAGATGATTGACTATAGCTATTGATTGTTGTTAAGAGTAGTTATCGATTGTGTTGTTGTTGTTGTTGTTTTTATTTAAAATGTAAACAAAACATTTTCTGAATCTTTTCGCGTATTCAAAAGTGTTTACTATGAGACTCTACAATTTATACCAAAAAAAAATAATATTAATCAATTAATTATCCAATCATTACTCATCTACGCTCAAGAATAGTCTTTGCATTGATACATTGCAAAGGTGTATCGATTCTTTGTCTCCCCTGGGCATCTTTATAAGTACCAAATTGGCCCTCACCACCCCATCCTAATGGATTTGGCCCCCATGAAGGAGTATAACAAACTTCATCCCAATTACATTTGCGTTCACATTCATAATAAACAGACCATTGTAAAGTCTCTAACAATGTGGATAAATGTTCCTTTGATGCTATTAATGAATTTCTGTATTTTTCCACTGAAATTTTCTCCACATAACCAGCTTTTATTATTCTTGTTGTATGTTTTGATATTTCAAAAATAGTTGATATTATTTCATTTGTTATTTTAGTTATTGCTGACCAAATGAAAACATCTGATTCGGATTGTAATGGTTGTAATGGATGGGAATATTGATAAATAGCTTGTTTTTTAGCAAGTGAATATTTGGCTTCTTGATCTTTAATGTTATGATCAGCAAATCTTTGAATGAAATTTGAAGCAGAAATTGTAACATTTCTAGCAGCATTCAAGATTTCTTCATTATTAGAATCACTAGTAATAATTTCTAATGATTGATTCAATTGTTTTAATAATGGTGAAAATTTATCAATAATTTCATCTGTAACTAATTGCCAATCAGTACCTTGATACGGATTAACTTCATTTGACATATAATTGAAAAGATCTGTAATCAATTCATCTTGTAAATCTTGTGAAATGTTATTAATACGACGAGTATAAGTATCTGGACTAATCCAAGTCTTGTTCAATGGTGTAACTAATCCTCTATAATCTAACAAGATTCTTCTATCACGTTTATCATGAACATTACCTTGTTTAATTTGATCATATCCAGCAACAGAACCAACTTCACGTAATAATTCTTGAATAGGATCATCACTTTCAGGATCTTCAGGATCTAATGGTAAACCTAAGGCTTCTTGTCTCCAATCTAATGTAACATTTGAAACAACTTGTAATTTATCACTTTTCAAATTACAAATAACAGCTTCAAATGCAACTTCAATTCTAATAAATCCATCAATTCCAAATGGTTTCCCCCATTTACAAATTCTTTGAGCAGCTTCATATTCATTCATATATTTATCAACACCAACTTTTGCCAATATCATTTGAGTATCCATTTCTCCAGTACTAGATTTAGCACCACTTGAGCCATCTAATAAAATCATCTTATCTAATGGCTTGATAACTTGGAAAGTCAACATTGAAGCATGATCTTTGTTTGAATTACGCCCTTTTTTACCCTTTGGTCCTCCTGGTCCAATTCCACCAGCTTCAACTTCACCACGTTTCATATGAGGTGGAGGTCCATTTGGTGGTGGTCCATACTTATCATCTGGACCTTTTCCTGGTGGTTTCCCCTTACCTGGAGGTCCTCCTGGAGGTCCACCCCAATGTGGTGGTCCACCATGGGTATCATTACCTCTTGGACCATTTCTATGAGAGATGAAACTAAAACTAAACTCATGATCCATAGCAATCCATTCCAATCCATCTGGAACTTCACCGTCCTCATTCCCATGATACAGGAGAGTCCCCTCTGGGATATAAGCAGGTATGAAACTGACACCATTTGGTAAAATTTGTGAATGTTTTGGTCTAAGTGCCGCATTTATAGTGTTGAAAATAGCTGTAGCATTCTCCAAAGAAAGAGGATTTGTTAATTCATTGTAGTTTTCATGTGTAGGTGAAAGCACTGCTGATGGTTTACCTCTGTGGAATGGTGGTGGTGGTGGTGAAGGGAAGTGTGGTTCATCTTGAGAGTATGATGAGTATGTGAACCAAGCTGTAACTAGTAAAAGTGCCGCGACTGCACTGGCTGATGTCCATGTCCGACGTTTGTTGATTGATTGTGGTATTGGATTATCAGGCAGTTTGATAGTCATTGTGTGTGATGTGTGTGTGGTGTATTGTAAAAGATTATTAAAGGGGGCGAGTCTGCTTCTTTTATAAAAATTTATAATTGATGATGTTTGAGAATAGGGTGAAATTTGAGGCTTATAGATAGGCGTTGTTGCTTTAAAGAGTTTTATAAATTAGATGTTTTTACTGGTGTTATTGATAGTTGAGAATAAAGCGTTGTCTATCTATATAATTCCTGTGTATTGGGGTTATTCTCCTGGTGGTTGTTGTGATTCTGTGTGTTGTTTGTAGCTATTTCATTGATGAGTATCTCACGGTGATTCAAGTTTATAAAAAGTTCAAATGCCGAAGACCGATAATTGAAGATGGTAAGTATAAGCCTTGTTTGTAGTTTGTTAATTGCTTTGATTGGACAACAGAGCAAACACTATTTGAAATCCCGTATAGCCACAAATGACTGATGCTGTTATTATCTGCTTGGTGTGTTAATTATAATCTGTTCGTAGGTATCACAGTTTGATCTTGATTCTTGATGCTTTCGGCATTTGAAAAGTGACACCAAGATTGATAACGATCTATTGGTAAAGTATAACCTTTTGTGCAGCAGCACTAGCTAGTTTGATTGGATAAAATAAGGTCAAAATGGATATTAAACCATTCTTAATCAGTTATGTAGTTTATTACACTCAATAATTATATATTTCATATTATTAGCTAATTATTAACACTTTTAATATATTATTTTTGAGTTTTTGAATTTCTATTAAATTTACTTAAAAGTTTATAAACTATCAATTCTTGAATTTTATTTCAAAATTGTGATAAAATAAACTGAAAAAAAATTATTGTAGAAATCGCCCATTTTAAGTACATATTCAGATAGAGAGCACTTTATATATATATCTAGTGCAAAAGTAGAGCATTAAGATCTGGATTGAAACTAAATATAATAATATATACAAATTTCATCACGTGATTTTACATACCCTGCCTTTAGATGAAGACCAATATGAAAGCACCTTGACTGAACCTCAAACAAGAACATTGATAAAGGCCAATTAATTGTTAGAATGAGCTGAAAATGATTATATTGAAATGTTGGTTTAATTTTTTTTCTCTTTTTTACAAATATATTCTTCATTAGAGCTCATTGTTATCAGGAAAGTTAAAGATGGGAAATAAAAATAATGGCTCTAGGTACTTAATTCATCAATAGTTATCAGACATTCACTCATGCGAACCAGATAAATCAGATCCAACATTCAAGTCCAATTCACTCATTTGATCTTCTAAATTTTGGAAAATTTCACTCTCTAAAACAGGTTGTGCAAGTGAAGATGATAATTCTCTATATTGTCCTTCTTCTAATTCAGGATTCATTCTTCTAATTTGATTATACCTTGCCTCACCTGACTCATCAACTCTCCTGTTATGTTCAGTAACATCAACAATCTCACCAGTGTTGGCATCTCTCCAAACTTGACCTGGTGGTAATTGAGATATGAAAACTCCAGGACGAGCAATTTGAAATTTTGGAGTTAATTCAGTTGAAGATGGTGCATCTCTTCTTGATCTTCGATCTGTTCTCTCAAATAATGATTGGATTTTTTGAGGTGATAAATTTGTCTCAGGTTCAAAAATTGTACTGCGAGATGGATATTTCTTAATTGATTGTTTTTGGAAAATTGAAAAATGTCTTCTTCCTTTGGAGATTGATCCAATTGGTGATTCATCTTCTGATGCATCTTCTGATTCATTAGGAGATGCTAATTGTGCAATGGAGGGGAAATTCCATGGATCATCAACGTCTTTTTGAGAATGAATTCTCAAATTGGATTTAATGTTATTGTCATACATAATGTTTTGGTAATTCTTATTGGATTAAATAAAAGTTGGAAATCAGATTTGTGAATCTTTGGGAGATAAGGTCTACATTTATACATGTTTGAAATCGATCCAAGACAGAAAAGATTGATTCATATCGTATAATTTTCTGTTTTGAGATGTTTTTCTCAATCTTTGAAAAATTTGGCTATTGGACTATTAAGACCGTTATCACAATTTCTACTTAACTAAATTTCTGTTCTACAATGCTCATTACAAGAAATGACTTCATCAATTAACTATTCAAACAAGTACGAAAAACATCTCACTTTTTCTTTTTCTTTTGAACTGGTTGTTCCGTTTCATCATCAGTAATGGCTCTTTTCGCAAATTTCTTAGCCTTTGGTGGTGAAGGAGTAGGTGGTGATTTTTTAACTGATTTCTTAGTCTTTGGCGGTGCTCTTTTCCTAGCTTTTTTAGCTTTTGGAGGTGAAGGAGGTGGTATCACCCATGCACAAAATGGATGAGTTGATTTTGGAGAGTTTTTCAAAGGATCTAGATATTGATGTAAAAGAGCATCATTTTCTGGAGATTGGGTACTATGAATGGCATTTTCAGCCATTGCATTGACTATTTTGGCAAATTCTTCTTCTGTGAATGGACTTGACATTTTGATATGGGTGTGGCTTATAGATGTTTGGTTTAATGGATGCGCCATCAAGCGCTTTCTTATAGAAATAGTTTTGAGGTGTTAGTTCATTATTTTTCTGTTGACTATTGGGAAATACAAACAGAAAGTTTCATGAAAGGATGTATACTATTAGGATAACTGAAAAGGATTTCGGTAAAACTAAAGTATGAAACAAAAATTATCAAGTTTATTAAAAAAAAATTATAAAAATAAATTATGAATAAATATCAAAGACCTTGTAGATCAAAAGTATTTTTAAAATCATCATCAATTTCATTTTGTTGAGCAATTTTTGCAATCTCAGCAACAAGTTCATCATCCTCATCTTCGTCACTTTCATCTTCACTACCATCATGCTCTTCAAATAATGAATCCAAAAACTCATCCATTTCAGAATCATATCCCTCATCTAAATCCAAATCACTAACATCCTCATCCTCATCGTTAGAAGCCCATTGTTTGAATGATTTCAATTCAGATACTGAACAAGGAACTTCAAGTTCATCAGGTTTTGATGGGACAAAATATGGTAAACTTTGTCTTTTAAAATCTCTTTCAATGGCTTCTTCCAATTTTTGAACTCTGCGATTATGTGCATCAATATCAACAGCTGCACCAGTGACTGAATCTCTCCAGATTGTGCCATCTGGTAAATGATGGATGTATTGTCTTGGATAAGCAACAAGAAATGGTCTCAAGGCATCTTGAATACCCTTGGAGAATTGTCTCTTTTTTAAAGGAGATTCAAGTTCTTCCACTGAAGAAAATGATCTCTTTTTAGGAGACATGGTTGGAGATGGTAATTGAGAGATGTTGGTCATGATGTTTGATCCACTAAGGGACTTGTCAGTTTTAGAAACTGAAGCACATGGGTTTGAAGTAATTTGTTGAATCATTTTGATTTTTGTTTGTATGAGTTTTTATGTTTATCGAGTGATAAGGAGAAGGAAAGGAGGAATTTTGGAATTTCAGGATTTCCTGCTATATTTATAAACGAATAACATCTCTGTTAGAAAGACCACTCTCAAAAGATCTCTGTTAGAAATGATTTCAAATGATCTCAACCTCTATATACTATCAACTGATTACATAATCCGCGAATATCACAACAAACCATTTCGCGGGTTTTTTCAAGTGTCCCTTGTGGACATTTGGTCAATTAGAAATAATACAGAGATGATCAGCAGTTCCCCTGCATAAGGATGAACCGTTTTACAAAGAGATTTACTATTTTTTTTGGCAATTTTTTGGTTAATGTTGAAAGTGTTATTGTATGTTTTGATGCTTGATATTGTTTCTCCAGTTTTTTGTGTCAATTTTGGCTAAATCTGAGGATTTTCCGAACTTTGGTTCGAAACTGAAGTATACTGAAAAATCATCAAAAATCGATTTTTGGTCGAGAACAGAGCTCAAATACACAGAAAAGAAGAGAATGAGGCGAATTTTACTCATTTTTATGACCTTGTAATGAATCTCTAGTGTGGTTGTGTTTTCGATTCTCTAATTTTGTAGGTTAATAGTGCAGAAATGTTCCAATATTGACCCGATTAATATGAATAACTATCTATTTAATACCCTTTAAACCCTCAAAGCAACATAATTACACATCACCAGATCTTTTATTATATCGTTTATAACAATTATGTAGCTAAATTCTATAAATTAATGCTCTATATTCTTTTAAATTTGGAGTGTAGCTGATTAAGTAGCTTTTCGCGAAGGCTCCCCATTCTGGTTTTCAGAAAAGTCTCCTTATTTAAACTACAATATTGTACACAATTAAGATGATAGTACGATTCATCATACGTTGGAATGTCGCAGGAGCGTTACACAACCCAAACGGTAGCACTTCAAATTCGCATTGTCCGTTATGTGTGATTAGTTGAGACTTATTAATACTCGATAATCTGTTAAAGTGATTTCATGTTATATAATTCTCAAAAGATACACAGGGAAAAAGCTGTCGAGCTTAGATAAAACCGTCTAAACTAAATGATAGTGGGGGAAAGTAGACTTGCCCGGGTATCTAAGTTATCAAAATATTGACGAAATTGATGTTGACCATAAGGAACACTACATCACTTTAAATTATTTTGTTTAATAAACAATTGTTCCATATATACAAAATACGTAGTATTATTTAGTAAATTGAACATCTCTTGGTCTTTCATCAACTGTTAATTTGAAAACATCACCTCTTGCATAATGACCAACTGGATCGAAATCAAATCTAGCTTTAATTATATCATCAAGATCAATATCAGCAGTTATTAAACCTTCTTTACCAATTAATGGACCAGCTAAAACTTCACCCATTGGATTGACAATAACACTACCACCATCCATTAAATTTGCACCTTTTTCCCATCCATATGGTGTTTCTTTTTCACTAACTGGAGGTTGAAATTGAATTGCAGAAACAACAAAAGATCTTGATTCATAAGCAATAGTTCTCATTGAAACTCTCCAAATTTCTCTACTATCAACAGTTGGAGCAACCCAAATATCTAAACCTTTAGCATAATAAGCAGTTCTAAATAATGTAACATAATTTTCCCAACAAATACCACCACCAATTCTACCAACAGAACTTTCAATAACTGGTAATGTAGATCCATCACCAGCACCCCAAATTAATCTTTCAGTTGCAGTTGGCATTAATTTTCTATGTTTACCAACATAACCTAATTTTGGATCAATATAAACCAAGGTACAATAAAGAGTAGAACCTCCATTTTCAATAACACCAATTGCAATAGTTGAACCAATTTTTTTAGCAAAACTTTCTAAAATACTAATTTCTTCACTTTCAGGAACTTTAACAGATTGTTTAAAATATTCAATTGTTCACGTCCTTCAGGTAATCTATAACCTAAATAAGAACCAAATAATGAACCTTTAGGATATCCACCTAGTGTAGCTTCTGGAATAACAACAAGATCAACTTGTGCCTTGATAAGTTCTTCTTCATAGGATAAGATCTTTGTTAAGGTCTCCTTTGTTGTGGCTTCTGAACCAACTTGTAATGCAGCAACTCTTCCCTTAACCATGATTGATCAATTACAATAATTCAATTCTTTAAATTAAACTAAATAAACTAAAGAATTGGAATGATTTTATAATAAAGAGACCAATTGTGACTCTTTTCTCGAGATTTCGTTGATAAGAGACTCGGGATTTCGAATGTCCGCTTACTAAAAAGTGTGGATCGTATCTCCATCACCGTTAAATGATTTTAGTGAGATAGATTTGAGTGTTTAGGTCTTGATGTAAAGAGATTAGGAATAGATGTGCTAGCTAGAACTAGAATGATGAATCGATCTGTCTTTGGGTAATTTTGGAAAGAATTATGAGTTTTTTGGGGGTTCTACGGTTTGAGGTCTCTTAACTATTGAACAATGTCAAACAAGTCGGAGAATATCAACAATTGTGATGATCATAATGATCTAATGGAAAGAGACATAGAGTAATTGAATAATATAGTCACAGCTACATTAATCTATTGGACTCCTAACAAATATTCAAAATGCATTAAAAGCGGACTTCTTTGACTTACCGTATTTGGAAACTCTCTCGGATATGATTAAGATAATATTAATTAATTATTGGTGAAGGTTTGATTAAACAAAAGTGTTAGATCAAGATTAATACGAGATGAAGTGTTTATTGAACCAATTTAACGTCAAGTTGACAGATGAAAGGTTTAAAGAGTCCTTTTATTATTCCTGATTGACTAACCAATAATTATAAATACCCATCTATTGTATTGATTCAAGTATTTAAATATAGTCCTTCAGATACCTCAAAGGAAACCAAAACAGATCAGTGCAAAATGATAATATCTATCTGTATTTTAAATAGACTAATAATACAAACAGACAATCAATCAAGTATTAGACCCTCTCGAATGTTTATCTCTATATGTGAGATCTCTTATCTCAACCTTAATCTTATTTTGGCACATAGAAGTTCAAATCAACTACCAAGTTCCAACCCTTGATTAAAAAGCCAGCTATAGCAGAGGATGATATATTCAAAGACAGTAGAATAGAAATTCCCAAGAATAAACTGATTATCATTGTTTCTATTATGTCAGTTTGATAAAGCACAATGATAAGAATTTTTCGCGGTGATGCAAAAACTAAAACAACATACATAATCGATACTACAATTAGTTGATGAAAAGTATGTATAATATCGTTTATAAAGGTATAGTTAAAAATTTCAAATCTCAATGACATTCACAGCAAACCTAACACCAGTTCTTGCAGTCTCCATATCACTATCGATATCACTGTCAATTTCACTCTCAATGTCCTCGTCTTGTGGTTGACTGTTTCTATTTGCCATTCTAATTGCTACACTATCCCTTCTACTAAAAGGAATTCTGACTGGTGGTTGCAAGTGTCTAATTTGTGGTAATTCTCTGAGAACTCTCGGAGGAATTCTCACAGCTGGTGTACTTGGTCTTGTCATTTCAATCTCTAAAAGTCCAGGAGTTGGTGGTCTATTACGAATTAATTCACCTCTTGGAATTTCTCGATCTCGGAATGGGTTTGTCTGTGGATCTGGATTGTTACTTGGTATGAATATTAATGGTTCATTTGTCTCTGGGTGAAGATTTTCTTGATTTGGATCTGGTAATCCGGTTGTTGAAATACTCTGTATTTCTCCTAAAGGTTCATCAAATAATGAATCAAATCTAGAACTGGTTGATGATTCATTAGATCCATAATTATGCAAGTTTGTTGGGCCAGGTAAATGCATTTCACGAAACATTTCACTTAAAGTTGGACTCCCAGTTGATTCAAGATTTGCTTCCCATATACCAGTCTCCCAATATTTTCTAACCTCAATATTATGCTCCATTGGTTGAATTAATTTTTCATTAACAACATCCATATACAAAACATCAATTTGAGGAGTCAAGAGAAGATCTGGATATGCAAGATAAATGACATATTTCTTTGGATCACGATGTTCAATACCTTGGAAATAACGATGAACTTTGGAAATGGTCACTTCACCACAATCAGCTATCCTAAAGACATTCAAATTTTCATCATTACATAAAAGTCTCAAGAAAGAATTTGTCTCACGGTAAATTTTTAATGATTTAGGCATGAAACGATTTTGGAACTTTTCACCATTTTGATTCTTTATACTAATTTCAAATTTATATTTTGGCAAACATTCAAAAATTGGCTCTTGATGATGACAATTAAAATAATGTTCATAAAATTCTCTATATGGATTATGAGCATGTTCACCTGGATATTTAAAAGTTGCAAGACATGGACTATCTGTGGAAAATTCACTATAAGGACAAACCATAATATCACGGTATTTTTCAGTTTGTTCATCATTAAATTTAGCAAATGCTGAACCAATGAATGGATGAACAATAGGATGATCTTTATAAACACCATGAACAACAGCCATATGTCTTTCATAGTTCCTCTTGGTGAAGATATTTAATTGATACTTGTGATGTCTCCATATCTTTTTAAATCTTTCTAACCAACCCAATTTACAATTAGGATGTAGACATGAAAGGTAAACTTCCTCACCTCTATCTTTATAAGAAACCGAACTTTTTCTCTTGAAACCAACACTTAAATTACGCAAATAAGCAGAGTCTTCATATTCATCTGCAGGTGATAGTTCATAATTTTTCCAATCGACTCCTTTAGACCTTGAAGCTCTTTTGAAATGGTTAAAAGTTTTCTTTTGGTTTGGTTTACCTGTTTTCTTGAAATTCATTTTGACTCTATGTTTAGATGTTGAAGAAAGGAAAGAAAGAAAAGATTTCAAAGAGATGTGGGATTTATCTATTCTTATACTAATTTCTGTTGATAGCTGTCAACTAGACAAACAGAAAAGAAGGAATCTAGAGATGTATTATAAAAACATCTCGGTCTTACGAAATCTTACAGATTCATCTTCTCTTATAATAACACGGAAAAATAAAAGCCTAACACACAATTGGACAAATGGATATAGCGATTAAAGCTAAATAGTACTCTAATGGATAAACAATGACCTATTCGACATTTCAAGGTAGTAATTTGTGGTTGTTTAAAGTACGTTAAGTTGATTTTCATCAGAAAAAATTCCATTAAATTGACAATTTGAAGGCCTCTTGGTACTCCAAACCGTTAAATAATCATCTTAATAGATGGAATAAATATAAAAGAACACTCTAAAATACAAATAAACCAGATTTAGAGCCTATAACCCCCAAAAATCATCAATATTCACTCTCAAAAGGTGCCTATTTGTCCTATTACAACAACGCCATTTTTCGTAAAAAACAGCTTCTATGGCCAAGTTGGTAAGGCGCTACACTAGTAATGTAGCGATCCTCAGTTCGACTCTGAGTGGAAGCAATTTTTTTGATTTTTGGGCAATTCGGCCGCGTTATTAAAGGTATAATTTTAAAAGTAAAAAAGTAAATTAGATAGTATGAGATTCGCTTTGATTTATCGGAGCATTTATTATAGTTAAGTAACATTTTTTTTAATACAGGAACATTACCGTTTAAATAAAAAAATAAAAAAAAAAAAAGCCGCGAACAACGTTTTTTTTTTTGACACAAAAATTGGAATTAAGAAGTTTTAAATGATTTAAACAACGATGGAAAGCTGTTGATATGATTGGTTTTATTTTTTTTAGTCTTGGAGTCAAGATGTAGTGATATCAAAGTAACTAACTATCAATTAATCATTTAAAACCGACCGTTCTATAGAGTAAAGTCCCTGTTGTAATTTTTTTTTCATTCTTTCGTGAATGGCCCATCTGAAAAAAAAAATTTTGGAAGGTACCAAAAAAAAAAAAAATTTTTAGAGAGAAAACAAAATAGAATGGAAACAAAAATCTTTAGACAACAAAACCAACCTTTGTCGCCTCCATCACTTCCAAATACCCTTTATTTATCATCATCCACTTATCAATTAATCATTTGCATTTGTTTTCATACATAATTTTTTTTTTCTAAATCTTCCATTACAGTTTAAAGATGAGTGCACAAATTGATTTAGAGAATTTATTCTCAGATCCAAAGAATATGCCAGAATTCATACCCGATTATTCAATTGATGAAATAGATCAAGCTTTGAATGATGCATTAGCTGAGATTAATGAAAAACATCCAAATTTAGAAAATTCTGAAGGTTTAATGACTCCAAAATCAGAATTAACAACACCAAGTGGATCAGAATGTAATTTTAAAAATGATTCAATATTAAAGCAAGAGACTTCACATAATTCGATTAAACCACTTTCTCCAGAATCATTTGTTTCAGATACATCGATTATTAATTCACCAAGATTAGAATTAAAAGGAATTGATCATCATGATGAATCACAAATTTTACAAATTTTTGAATCTATATCAACAATTAAATCACAAATTATTAATTCTCATAATACAATTCTTACATATCAAACATTAAAACAAGCATATCAAACAAAATGTCAAGATTTGGAAAAAATTTTAAAAGAATTACAAAAATCAGAAATTAATAGATTAAAATTAATGGAAGAAAATGATCATTTAAAAAAAATTGTCATGTCATTGACAATGAAGGAATGAAAAGTTCATTAATTTTAGGATATTATTATTGTAAATAGCAGAGGAATGGGGGGGGGGGGGTATGTTTTAAGAAGTTATATTTGCATAGCCAAAAAGGGAATTGGCCATAAGTTATTATATTATATTATTTTTTTCAGATCGAAAAAACAAAAAAAGATCAATCAGCATTTAGAAGAGATAGAAAAGGTGGTGTTTTTGCATTCATACAAGTTTCAAAACTTGGATTCATAGTAGCATTAGTTTATGTTCAATTAAAATAGTTTCATAATTTCTTAAATGTAGACTACAAATATAATTGTAAAAACTATTTATATTTTCCCATATACAAAAGAAATTAATCCCTCATATAATTAATTCAACTTAGTTTTTAGCTTTGAAGGTCAAGTGACATTTACCACAGTATTGACGATCACCATGGTTAGCCATGAAAACACCAGCACCACAAGTTTGAGCTGGACATTCTCTTCTTAAACGTTCAACTTTACCATCTTTGTCAACTTTGTAGTAAGTCAAGACAGCTAATTTAACTTTTCTGTGTTTATGTTTAATTTTTTTTGGAGTAGTGTAAACCTTCTTCTTTCTCTTTTTACCACCACCTCTTAATCTTAAAACTAAATGTAAAGTTGATTCTTTTTGGATGTTGTAATCAGATAAAGTTCTACCATCTTCCAATTGTTTACCAGCAAAGATTAAACGTTGTTGATCAGGTGGAATACCTTCTTTGTCTTGAATTTTTGATTTGACATTGTCAATAGTGTCTGAAGATTCAACTTCTAAGGTAATAGTTTTACCTGTTAAAGTTTTAACGAAAATTTGCATCTTGGTTCGTCTGCAGTGAAGTGCTAATTAAACAAGTTAGTCTTTGATCATATTAATCAATTCATCATCATATTACATACCTTCTTTCTTACTAAGATACAGTTGTTCTTATTTCTAAAATGTAGTTTATCAAAAATTGATTTCAAATTTTCAACTTAAGAAAAAAATTTGCAAAAAATGGCCAGGGGACACAATTTTTGGTTACTTTCGCGAATTCGTTTTGTAACAGTCACAAAAAGAAAATGCAGAACGTGTTCGCGGATTGTGGTGGTGTTGGGATGTGTGCAATTTATATGTGTCAATGTATAATATATGGTGAGGAATAGAGTACTGAGAGAGTGGATACTGATGATGGTGAGTACATAGTTGATAATATTGGTTTACACTAGCCAATATTTGAATTGAATTAGAATTAACACCATAAATTCATGAAAGTATCATAATTTACATAATCAGCGCTATATAAATTACATAATCACAAAGGATTATTTATTTTGGGAATAAGCGGACAAATTGATAAAGATGTCACAAAGATTTAAGAATCAAGATTTAGATACAATTGTGTTTGCGGAAACTTCGTTCTCGAGAATATATATTAAATTTGGTTTAGCTTATCAGATAGAATTTAAAAATAGATGGAATCTCATAGTCCGACACCTCCAGTTATTAAATTTGAGCAATATAAATCATCAAGAACAATACATTCAATAAATGAATTAGAACATTTATATTCATCAACTTCATTTAATCATAAACAATCCAATGAACAAACAACAACTCCGATATTTGAGATTGAAGAATCAAGTGTTAAAAGGGAATTAGGAGATTTAGTTCTTGAACAGAGGAATTCAAAATCAACTTCACATAATCAACAGCGATATCGTCAATTGAATAATGAACAAGTACAATATCTGGTTGCACCTCATAATAAGAAATGGCTCGATGGGTTAAGGAGGTTGTTTGAAGTGTTGCTTTGTCGTGGTTAAAGATCCAAATCACTTTCATCACTATCTTCAATCTTCTGTGATTTTAAAATTCGTTGATAACTATTTGCCTTTCTTTGAATGGCACCTGTGGAGTTCATTAGTATTCATAATACTTGTATTAGCTTCATAATACTCACCATTATCCAAGAGGAATTTTTCTAATGATTCAATTTGGAAATCACCAGATTCTGTGAATGATAATTTATCAAATCCAACAATTCTATTAGATTCAACACCATTAATATATAATAACACAACTGGTAATACTTTAACTTTCAATCTAGTTACTAAAAAAGGAGCATTTTCAACATTAATTCTTATGAATTTTGTAGATAAATGTTTTTCAGCCATTAACTGTAAATTAGTTAGTATCAAAACTCTAGTAACCCATCTTTTATACCCACTTTTAATTTCTCATCCATGATTTTACATTTTTGGAAATTTTCATGGAAAAAATGTAGTACAACATGACTTATATTTGTTGTTCTTTGTAATACAGATTCTTCATTAATTAAAGTCTCAACATTTCCATACCCTTCTTCGACATTTTTCTTTGCCTGTTTCATTCTATCTTTAATTAGTCTATAATCCAATGAGTTGAGGCTTCAAAATACTCACTGTGAAGCCAATTCTTCAATTCTACGTTCTCTATATTGATCAAATTCTCCATCATCTAACAACTCCAAGAGCTCATTATCTTCATCAGAATCCACATCAATCCCATTTTCTCTTCTCAATAGATTATCCTGGTACCTTTCCAGTAATTCATCACCTCTATCGCCCATTATTACCTCTATTGTTTCCATAATTTTATCAAGATCAATTGTCAATACGCGTAAAATTTCAAATCTGTTTTATGAAAAACCATTGGAAAAATTCAGGTTAGCGCACAGGATAGTCAAATAATTTAAATATTTTAGTTAAATTCTCGATTGTTTTATTTAATTCTTCTTGATAATTCTCAGGATCTGATCTCTCGAGGATCTCTATACTTTGTATTAAATTTGAATCACTGATTGTTGTTAGTTTGTGTAAGCTTAATATATATTGGTGATTAATACCCACATTTTTTTGGTTATTGAGAGAATCTCTTTTAATTGATCAATCACTTCTTGTTGATTCTGTTCCAATTGTAGTTGATCCATATTATCTATCTAATATCAATAGAATAGTCAATAGATTTATAATAGTTAATAGTTAACAGTAATAGTAAAAGATTTAATAGTTAAAGACTATTCTCCTAAAGTACCTTTGAATGTTGCCCCGGTCAAAGAATCAATTTCAATTTAAACGTCAAAACAATCAATTTGGCGCTTATAAAATGATTTAAATATCTTCAACACAACAAAAGAAGCATAATGAATTCGATCTATGATTTGGATCCAAAGATACGGAAGCTGCTACAATTGGATAACTTCTTGGTGAGTGCTTTAATGTTTAAAGAATCACATTGCCGGAGACTAACCTTTTTTAGGATAACTTGACTGTTTATGAATTCATCGAGGAATTGAGTAAAGATCATTCGTTGAAAAGTACAGAGGTGAACTCTTTGAAATGTGAGTAATCGATTTATGCTTTCCCAGTGACGGTATACTAATATGATCCAGATCTCGATCCGAAACCATTTATAAGAACATTTGAATCAACTTTAAGAGAATTGAACAAATTAAGTATTGAAGCTTCATCAAGACAATCACAATTAGAAAAAGAAGTTTCAAAATATGAATTAGATCATAGTAGAAACGTTCTATCATTAACCTCGAGAACAGAATCGGTAAATTCCCAATTCAAACATCTCGATGATCAAATATCAAAAGTCAACTCTATAATAACCCCATTAAGTGAATCATTAACAAAGACAATAAATGCCAAAGAACGTTCAATTGCCACGATATCATTAGTACGGATATATAACGAATTTTATCAAACCGGAACTTCCAAAGAATTGGATTCTTTAATGAATGGATCAATAATAAATAAAAGAAAATGTGCAGCTACAGTGGCTCAATTATTATCATTATCACAAAAATTAATTAGTGATGATTTACCAAGATCTGCTAAATGTCATGAATTGATACAGAAATATTCAGAATTAATGGAAAATAATCTTTTAGAAGGGTTTAATATTGAATATAGAGCAAATAATTTATCCAAGATGAAAGATATTGCAAATATATTAACAGATTTTAATGGTGGTGTTGCAGTTATTAAAAATTTTGTTAATCAACATAATTTTTTCTTAAATGATACAGATGAAGATGATCAATTAAGTGAAAAAATTGAAAAAGATGGAATTTGGGAAAAATTATCAGATCCATTAAATCATCAATTATTAACTGATTTATTTACATTAGAAATATTTAAAGAAATTGAAGATGTTATTCAAAATGAAACAGTTGTTATTGTGGAAGTTTTCAGAGAACCTGTTTCTGTATTACAAGTTTTCGTTCAAAGAATATTTGCTCAACAAATTCAAACTAAAATTGAACAATTATTGAAAAATTCTTATGCAACAAGTACTTTAGCTTATTTAAGAACTTTAAATGCTTTATATATAACAACTGGGAATCTTACCAAAAATTTAAAAAATTTCTTTCAAGCTTCATTAAAGGGAGATTCAAGACTTGAAGAATTAAATATTATATTAGATCAAAGTTTTTCAGATTTATTTACTTCACATCTTGTTGATACAAAATATTTTGATTTGGAGAAAAAAACTTTAGAATCAATTTTTTATACTGTTACATCAAAATATGAACAATTAAATGAATCAAAAATTCAAAATAAATTATCAGCAAGGTTACATAACACAAATTCTTTAGAAAGTGATAATCAATATGAACTTTTAAATAGAAGAAGCAGAGTTGGTCAATTTAAAAATTTTATGAGAAGTCATTTAGAAAGATCTTCATCTTTTAAAGATAAAAGATCTTCAGATCCAAATCTTGAAAATGGCATAAATAAAGAAAAAGAGAAATTTTCAAAATTAGATTTTGAACATACTGATAACTTGTTGAAATCTACAGTGGAATCACTCTCTAGAATAATTGAATTAACACCTTTAAAAATGGCTGAACATGGTTTAGAAATTTTAGAAATATTACTTATTGGATGTGGTAAATCATATGTTGATTTAGCACTTGAAGTTTCATTTAATGAACTTCATCATCAAGAATTTAGAAATGATTATTTAGATTTCAGTTATTTGGAGAATGTTAGTATTTCAAGTGAAATTTTATATTTAGTTTCAACTTGTATAAGAACAATTATTTTACCATTAGCTAATAATTCACCACAAATTAAACAAAGAATGATTAATTTAACTAATGGATATGTATCAAGAGTGGAATTAGCTATAAATGTTATAATTAAAGATACAATTTCATTAGGATGTGATAAAGTTACAAATGCATTATCAAAACAAAAGAAGAAAGATTTCTTACCAAAAGTTGGTGAATTAATAGATACAGATACAATAGCATGTGAACAATTAACAAATTTCTTAACTGAAACTTTTGAACAAATTTCTCAATTTCTCAATGGTGGTAATTTAGAAAAAATCTTGATGGAATTGGGTAATTTCACATTTAATCAATTATTTGAACATTTTAAAATGTTTCAAATAAATTCAACAGGTGGGATTGTTGCTACGAAGGATATCATTAGTTATCAAACAAGTATAGAACAATGGAAACTACCAGAATTAACAACAAAATTCCAATTATTAAGAGAAATTGCAAATTTATTTACTGTTCAACCTGAATTATTAAATTCTTTAACAAAAGAAGGTCAATTAGCTACAGTGAAACCATATGTTATAAGACAATTCATTATGAAGAGATCAGATTATAGTTCAAATAGTTATGTTGACAGAATTGTGAGTATTATAAACTAATCCCTGAGCGAACTAATACTAACTTTATTTTACAGAAAGGTTTCATTTAAAATTCATCTATTTCTAAAAGGCATTATAATATACAGAAAATATTATCAAAACTCCAATGATTGTAATTATCCCATTAATGAAAAACCCCCATGGATCTTTCTCAGTTGTAAGAGTAGGTTTATATGAAACTTCTGCAATGGGTAATGAATATTTATTCGATTGTGAAATCAATGCATTGATCTTATTCATTAATATTGCCCAATGATAAGGAGACAAAAACACTATTAAAAATAATATAGTGTTGATTATTGCTAATGATATATATGATTTAATTGCCTTGAATGGTTGTGGCATGAAGCAAATATTTGTTTGATAAGTTTCCTGTAGAGTTGTTGAAGTTGGATTATTTAGTGATAATAATTGAATTGCAGGTTTTTTAATTCCCATATTCATAGAACATGATTTAACTGTTATTTCCTCTGCAGTTTTAGCTTCACCTTGATAATTATATGGATGTGTAACATGACAATAATCATGATCATCACCACTAAATACAATTTTTGGACGAACTTTGGTCAAGATCTCTTGTGAAAGTTCATGATCTATAACTGTTTGATATTGAACACCTTTCATAATGGGGAATTTTTTAGTTGATTCTCTTAGGGGTCCACATTTTTGTTCATCTGGGAATCTATATAATGGAACATGAGATAATAAAATTCTTGGTTGTTCATCATTTTGAAAAGTTGATATTGATTCTAATAAAGATCTTGGATCCTTGGTAACATCAGGATTTGAATAATCAGAAAGTGATATTGTATCTAAAAGAACCAAAGTATGATTTCCTAAATTATGAATACTTGAAGTTGGACCGAAAAAAGTTTTAAATCTTTCTAATGCTGTAATATTAACAGTTTCTCCAAATCCAATATCATGATTCCCCGGAATGGTCATTATTGTCTTCCTATTGGGTCTTTTCGAATATATGGAATTAAATCTTGCATATTCATCAAACCAATATTCATCATCCCAATTTCTTCCACCATCAAATAAATCTCCAAGGAAAATTGTTGTATCTGGATCAAGTTTATTTTGAACAAAATTCCAATTTCTCTTGTGATAATTATCTAATATTCTTTGTGTTATATAATTAACAATCCATGGTCTTCCAGGATATGAATGTGCATCCATTATTTGTGGATCAGCAAATAATGCTATTCTATGTGGTGGATTTGAAGTTTCCTAAGATATAATTATTAGTACAATCAATCCGATGGTTCCTAATTAATGATATACATACCCATTTTTCCCAAATTGACCATTGACAAGCATTCATTGCTCTTTTAACAACACTTCTTTCATAATAGTTTATAAGTAGGGTCCAGAAGGCCAATACGATCCATATAAGTTTCCAATTTATTTTGTTGTATATTTTGGAATGTAAATTTTGTTTCTTATTAGAAATTGGTTTAAAATCATGAGGTGAAGCTGAAAATTTTAATCCATCATATTCTTTAACTGTATCATTTCGATCAGGACGACCTCTATATGATAAATTGTCCATTTCCTGATCTTTAGTGATTTGCTTAATCAATGTTTTTAAAAGTGCCAGATCGATTGTTTTTATGGTTGTTTTCATCAAAACAATAATATTTATATAATCACGTGACACTGGGAATTTTGATAATGAAATAACTTGGTTAAATCTGATTTAATATATAATTTATTGTATATTTGGTATTTAATGAAGTATCTACGAGTTCTGTTCATTATTATTCCATTTATTGGGTTATTCTGGCTGTTTTAGATAGTTTTCCTGGTACCATTTTAATTGTGCAATTGATTCTAAAATATCAGATCTAGCAGTATGAGCAGCTTCTTTCTTTGGACATTGTTCAATTAGCTTCTTATTATGACGGACTCCAATTTCTGTAATGGAAGAGACGTCGATTATTCTGTAATGTAAATGTTCTAGGACTTTTGGCATTTCTCTCATCATGAATGCTCTATCCATATGAACAGAATTACCTCCCAAGACTGCTCTGTTCTTTGCTGTGAATTGTGAAACGTATTGGAGGAGTTCCTGCTCAACATTCTCCAGTGTCTTGTTGGATTCTAGTACTTTGGCAGTCAATCCACTCTGTGAAATGTTAGTGTTCTGAGATTATTTTGGTGTGTTTTATTAGTACTCACATTCCCGTGATGTTCAATACACCATTCGTTCATATTATCCATGATTGACTTGTCACAATGTATAACACTTTCATATCCTGCTTCATCAACAATATTAAGTTCACCATCTGTTATTATACAACAGATTTCAATGATATGATCATTAAAGACATCTAAACCAGTCATCTGAAACTCTTGTTAGAAAACACAACTCCAAAGGGAAAAGCCACACAATATACTCACCTCACAGTCGATCCATACGATTGGTTTGTATAGTTTAGAGTCTATTCCATGTCTTGTTAATTCATTATCTGTCGTTGTTGATTGGGACATAATTGCAAAACCTCGTCTTTGAGTCCTGTAAATTGGCGTAAAAGGTGAATAACTAGCTCTTAAATGATCCACAGCACGAACAGACCGTCTCAAGCTCCACGATCTCAGCATCAAAGACTCCCCAAAGAGATTAATCAGATGAAATAATTGAGACTGGTCAATTAATTTGTCTTTTCGCGAGATTTCGTTTTCAGCTCATCGCAAAGATCCAAATCAAACGACTTTTAACAACAACAAACAACAATTTTCAACGTATTTAAAGAGCCAGAATAATGGGATTGAAAACTTATAGCAATAAGCCATTGTTCAGTGGTGAGACAAAGACAGACACGTTTTATTTCTTGTATTTTTTGTTGCATATTCCAATCACGGTACTTGTTGATTCTGCATTGGCTATACCTCATGAACATCAATTGAGTCTTCAAAAATCATTGATTAGTATTCAAGTCGAACAGAACAAGGATTTCTTACTGGCTAATCCTCCAAGTTGGTTGGTGGTTTTCGGATGGATTGAATTGGTTGTTCAATTACCGTTCTTTGTTATTGGAAGTGTTGCTTTATACAAGAGTGAGTATGATACGAGATCAATGGAGGTTCTTACTAACAATAATTTACAAGGATCTACTAAAGTGTATCCGTATCTAGTGGCGTATGGGTTAGAAGCTAGTATCACTACAGCTTGTTGTCTTGTGGCTATTTGGGTCCAGGGTCACGAACACGGATTGAACCATATTGATATAATAAGTCTTATTGGGATCTATCTACCTACATTCCTTATTCCATTCTATATGACTAATGAAGTATTGAGTAGGGATTGGAAATCTTCTGCAATTGAGTCAAAGAAGAGTTTATAAATGATATTGGGATATTTTTTGATATTTTAAAGGTGGAATGTAGTGCTAAAACACACCAAATTGATGAAAAAGAGATAAAAATCAAGCTATAAGCAATCAAATAACCACTATCTATCTCTTATTATCACTCTCAGAACCTCTTTAAACGTTTCAGATACCAAATGATACGTTTATGCTATAGCTCCTATAACGCTTTTTTACCCGGCCGTGTAGCTATATAAGCAAGTTCAGCAAACTTGATCTCAACTTTCAAGTGGAGCCATTTCTCAACTTCTTCACCGAAAACTGGAACTAATCAATCAATCTCTTTATTATTTAAATATGTCTGCCGAATTCAAAGCCAAAGTAAGTGATTCTTCAATTGTTGTGTGAGCTCAATGGCCATCAATTGATCAAGGGATCAAATATTGTGGAGACCGTTGCCATCATTTAACGACACATCATCAAATTAAAAGAATTACTAACAATTACAAAGGCTGATATTGTCAACAACTTAGCCTCCAAGCCAAGTGACGATGAATTGTTGAAATTGTACGGATTGTACAAACAAGCCACTGTTGGTGATGTCAACACCGATAGACCAGGTATCTTTGCTCTTAAAGATCGTTATAAATGGGATTCATGGAATGAATACAAAGGTACTTCCCAATCTGATGCTGAAACAAAGTGAGTGGATTGAATGATTTTCTATTGTGTTGTTGTTTGGATATACTAACAATTTTAGATATATTGCACTTGTTGATGAATTAGTTGCTAAATACGGTACTAAATAGATCTTTTGATTATTTTGAAATCATTTAGAGCTATAGCTAATTATAATGAATTATTGCTGAATGAAATGTAGTGACTTTGTATAATTAGATTGATTTAACCAAAAATAGCTGTAAAATGGATTAAATCATCAATTAGAATAGCTACAACTCCCAAAAAAAGAGACAAAATAGACAATAAGAACTAAAATCATTCTTTATATACTCCATCTAATAAAATTCCCCCATTAATCACCAATAATCATTCTAATTATTGTTTTCTCGTTTAAGCTCATCGCTCATAAAAATTCTTATAAATTATCCGTTGGGTAAAAAAAATTACTCCAGAATCTCGAGAAAAGACTCATACAAATTAACATCTTTAAGGGAAATCATGAGTGATATCACTATTGTGAGAAGTGTAAAAGAGCTTAGAAGATGGAAGGCCAATGTTGCTGGTGAATCGGTGGGGTTTGTGCCTACGATGGGTGCTCTTCATGAAGGCCATCTCTCTTTAGGTGAGTTGATTGTATGATTTTATATTGTGGTTGATCTGAATACTAATAGATTCAAGTTTCTGAAAGTATAAAACAAAATGATAAAACAGTTGTATCTATTTTTGTTAATCCTTCACAATTTGCACCAGGTGAAGATCTTGATTCATATCCTCGTACATTTGATCAAGATTTATTAATATTATCTAAACTTGAAATCAATGGGAAAAAAGTTGATTTAATATTTGCACCAACAGTTACAGAGATGTATCCATCAGGAATAGAATTAGATCCTTCAAAACAGAAAGGTTCTTTTATCACGGTATTAGGTGTAAGTGAACAATTAGAAGGTAAAACTCGTCCAAATTTCTTTCGTGGAGTTGCAACTGTTGTTACAAAACTTTTCAATGCAGTTCAACCAAATCATGCTTATTTTGGTCAAAAGGATATTCAACAAACTATTGTATTGAAAAGAATGGTTCAAGATCTGTTATTACCAGTGGAGATTGTTGTTATGCCTATTGTTAGAGAAGATACTGGATTAGCATTAAGTTCAAGAAATACATATCTTTCCAAGGAAACTAGAACTAAAAGTTCAAAAATATACAGGGCATTAAAACAAGGTGCTGATTATTATAAAGCTCAAAATTCATCAGTTTCAAGAGATGAAATTATTGGAAAATTTCAAGAAGCACTTCAAGATCCATTATTCAAAATTGATTACATTTCTTTAGCTGATAAAGAGGAGTTAATAGAGATTGATACAATTGTCCCAGGGAAAGGTGCAGTATTCAGTACTGCTGTTTATGTCACAGAAAATGGTCGTACCGTGAGACTCATAGATAATTTAATATTAGATTGAATAAATATACAAATTGCATTATTGACCTCCTCTTCCACGACAATTTGATCTGTAATCAGGCACATCACCAATTAATGGTTGATGATTAACAACACCAACTTTAAAATATTTATCTTCAAAAAATTCAAACCAACCTCTAAGTCTTCTTTTTTCATCAGGTTCAATATCTCTAATATCAAAAGTTTGTTGATTTAAACAATTAGTTGCAAATGCTCTAGCACAATCTTTACCTGATAAATACGAATATGATCCACCTGGACCATAGATGCCCCTTTGACTAGATACATCAAATACAGTTCCATTAATTGCAATATAAATGGGTAGTCCTTCAATAGATCCATCATATAAGGATAATTCCGTATCTGTTAAATTCACATATTGTCCAAAAGTTTGGAAATATAAATAATGAGGATCAATCAGTTTCCCATTATATCCATAAGTGAATGTCCCTGTATAGAAATATGAAATTAATAAATTTAATAGAACAATCCCACTAATCATTCGTATAATATCAAAGAAGCTAATATTGAATTTTTCATCTTCTATTGATTCTTTAATCTCCACAATTTTTGGCTCATTAACCTTCTTTCTATTTCTCAATTCACTCATATCAAATATAACCCAATTATACACCAAATAAACCACCAAATGAACCACCAAATCTCTCATAAATCTCGTAATTTTGACATAAATTTATTCAATCTATATTAAAAAACATCGGTACACACCACATTTCATAAAATTTACCCGGTTTTGATTTTTTTAATGGACTTTTCACCAATTTGAAAAATTCAACTTTGAGATTGAATTTGGCTAGTATTTGAATTAAATTGGATTGATTGATTATTGTTGAAGATGCTTAATATAAGAAAGAGTATAGCGACAAAGCAATTTGTACGCTCATTCTCCAATATCCCAAAATATACTGAAATTCCTAATCAATATAATAGAAAAACATCAGCTTATAAACCAAAATTAAAACAACCAAAAGGTTTAATTCATCATCCACCTCCATCTGCTCCATCTTCAACTTCAGATACTCCAGATCTATTCTTACCAAAGGATGATCCTCGTAAAGGGTTAAATCTTAGTGATGAACATATTGATATAAGAAATGCTCCACCATTATCACAACCAAAAGAAAAATTATATACATTAACTCCAAAAGATGTTGAAGAAATTCAAAGATTAAGACTTGCAGAACCATATAAATATACTAAAAAGGCACTTGCTCAACAATTCAACGTTTCGGAATTCACAATTAGTTTGGTTTCTGATCAAGATAAAGAAAGAAAAAAAGATATGGATGGTAGATTAGCTTATATAAAATCAAGATGGAGTGAAAGAAGAACTGCAGCAAGAATAGAGAGAGTTAAAAGACAAGGGTATTGGTATCGTGATGAATAAGAAAAATACAAGAGAATACATGTAAATAGGTTTGAAACTCTTTATTAAATGTATATTATTATTGTCATGAGATTTTTTTTTTGTCTCCATTTTCATTTTGGGATTAACTCGTTAAGCAACTTCTATGTAATATTGGTCATGTCTATTCTTGAAAGGGGGTTGGGTATGAGTGTGTCTCCTGTATGGGTCTCCTGTATTGGGTATAGTAGTGATTGGGTATAGTGATGGTATTATGGATAATCTTAATTATCATTAGAAACAAAATCTCCAAATTCTAAATCACTATCATCATTTTCGCTAACGACTTTAACATCTTCAACTGGTAAAAGATCTTCAGTCTTTACTTCAGATGGACTATCCAATTTTAGATTTTTCACTCCTTCTTCAAAATCATTAACGAAATCATTATGTGTCTTTAAAGAAGCTTTAGCATTCCTATTTCAATGTTAGTACCCTGAACACACATAATCAACCATCAATTAACTCACTTTCTATAATTTTGTAACGCTATATTAAACTCATCAGCCTTGGAACGATCTTTAAATACTAATCCTAATCCAATTTTTATATCATTGTGTTCTAAAATAACGCTATAAATACTCTTGGAATCAGTCTATCATATTGTCAGTATACTCTTCATAGCTCACACCAATTTATACTCACAACCATCACATTATGACCATCTGAAGTATAAGGTATATTACCAAATACTTCATCACTATCATAATTAGTCAAAATTATATTCCCTTGAATGATCTGTCTCTCATTAGCAAAATGAACATTCATATTCATGATGAATTCCGTCTCGATGAATTTCAACTTCCCAGACCATACAACAGCATCAAGATCCCATTCATGTATATCAACAATGTTCTCATCATCATCATTATTGGGAGGTGGTATTCTTAAAAGTGACACATTATCAGCCCTCACAAGTGTCTTCTCGAGTCTGTCTTCGCTCACTAGCAGCTCCTCGTGCTCCATAATACTGATCCTCTTGAGATACTCTTTAAATAGTCCAAATAAATAGATTTAATCACCAATTGAAGCTCTTTTAATTGTAATTTGACAAGGTTATATAGCTCTGTAAGGATATTCTCTTTCCTAGATTTAGGCAGAAGATTGCTTTCCCTCTGTCTAAGCTGGGCAGAGAGTCTAGACGGAGACTTAGGCAGAGCGCTAGGCAGAGGCAGAGAGAGAAAATAGGGTAAATTCTGTGTCTAAAATTATATGTCATTTCGCGACGGGTTTTTGAAAACGATTTGTTTGAAGAAGAAATATTGACAATTCTACTTTGATGACTAGTTGATTGTTGAGGACAAGATAGAGAGATAGACGGTTTTGTTTGAAGATGTCGAATCGGTTTGATGATGATGGTGCGTATTCCTGTTGGAGAAAAACTCGATGAGAATGTATTAACGAATAAACAGACATGGAAGATTATGCTAACGATGACTATTATGATGATGATGGTGAGTATTATGTGAAATGAGTCAATATGAATCGATGAGCTAACCATGTGATAGAAATAAGTCCAGAAGATGAGGAAAAGATGGATGCTTTGTTGCCTGAAATTAAAGCTGGATTGAAAGACTATACAGGCTTCACAGATAAAGATCTTAAAGAATCTTTATGGTTTAACTATCTAGAAGTGGAACCAACATTAAAAGAATTGAAAAGTGAGTTATTGGATTTATCATATTTGATGATTATTTACTAACAATTGGTTTCAGAAAAATTCAAGAAAATCCAAGCTCCAAAACCAAAACCTGAAGGTATGTATAACATTAAATCCATCAAATTTTCTTAAAACCACTGAATTGAGGGGGTTATTTCTATTTCTTTTTCCACAATGTTCTTTAATGACTTGAAAAACCATTCAATTTTTGGTTGGGATTGTCAATTTGTTTTATTTCATTTTTCATTGTTTAAGAGAAATAACTAATATGTCAAGTGAATAAAGGAATGTCTAAAATTGCTGCTTTAGCAAAAGCAAGAGCCGAGAAAAAAGCTCTTGAGTCTAAAAAGACAAGTAATCAAAATAAAACTTCTTCAATATCGATATTGGATAAATTAAAGTCAAATTCAGGACCAAATTCACCAAGACCTTCAATTACATCAACATCTTCATCTTCTTCAAGAACATCTTTATCAAAATTATCTACATTATCATCAATACATAGATCCAAATTAGGAAGAAAACCAATACCCAGTCTAAAAGCCCATAAAGAACCAATCCCAGAATCACAAACAATAGAAGTACCCAAATTGGAACCTACACCTATCCCCAAAGAAGAAAAACAATCACTTATATTCCTTGACGTTTCATTTGACAAATCTCCCTTCTGTTCTTCAACTAGTGAATCCAAAATAGCTCCTCTTTTCTTAAATCCAGATAATGATAAAATTTCTAAAGGTTATAAAAGAAAATTAGATGAATTTCATTTAAATTCAGTTTTTTTACCAAATGCTAATTCTCAACTAGCTAAAAAAGTTAAAGCTAATTTTTCCAAACCAAGTCCTGATGATATTATATTAGAAAATCAAAAACAAGCATTTGAAGAAAATATCAAGAAAAAACAAGATGAATCATTAGTAAAAGATGTCTCAGCTTTAAAAATCACTCCAAAACAAACCACAAAACCTAAAAACAAAATTGATCTAGATGCTGAATTAGCTAAAAGACAAACAAAACCTCATACAAGTTTTGTCGTTATTGGTCATGTCGATGCAGGGAAATCAACATTAACTGGTCGTTTATTATTGGAAAATAATATTGTGGATAAAAATACTTATACAAAATTGAAAAGAGAAGCTGAAAAATCAGGTAAAGGTTCATTCTCATTAGCTTGGGTTATGGATCAAACTGAAGAAGAAAGAAATCGTGGTGTTACTATTGATATTTGTTCTTCTGAATTTGAAACTGAACATGGTTATTTCACTATTGTTGATGCACCAGGTCATAGAGATTTTGTTCCAAATATGATTACTGGTGTAAGTCAAGCTGATATTGCAGTTTTAGTTGTGGATTCTTCCACTAATGCTTTTGAAAGTGGATTTAATCTTGATGGACAAACTAAAGAACATACAATTTTGGCTAGAAGTTTAGGTATAAATAAAATCATTGTTGCAGTTAATAAAATGGATAATAATGATTGGTCTCAAGATCGTTTTAATGAAATTAAAGATCAATTATCTGAATTTTTAAAAATTACTGGATTCCAAGAAGATCAAACTCAATTTATTCCTTGTTCTGGATTAACTGGATTAAATGTTGCTAATAAACCATCCACAATTGAAGATCAAAAAAAATTAAAATGGTACAATGGTGATTCAGTATTGAGTGCTTTGGAAAAATCAGAGAAATTTTCAAGAGATTTCAATAAACCATTTGTCATGTCTATTGCAGATATCACTTTAAATTTTGAATTTACTGGAAGAATCGACACAGGTACTATTCAAGCCGGAGAAACTGTTCTTTTCGCACCATCTAATCAAGCTGGTGTTGTTGAATCTGTTGTGGTAAATAACTCAAAAGTCCCCGTGGGTATTGCTGGTGATAATGTCACTTTAAAAATAAAAGATGTGAAATTAGAAGATATTCAAATTGGAGATGTAATTTCAATTGTTTCATATGAAATTCCATCAGTATCAAAATTTGAAAGTAGATTAGTTTTATTTGATTTGAAAAGACCTTTATTATTAGGAACTCAATTTGTCTTATTTAGAGGTAATGTTCAACAACCTGCTAAAATAACCAAGATCATTTCATTATTGGATAAAGTAACTGGACAAGTCACCAAGAAGAAACCAAAACATTTGAGCTCCAATCAATCAGCAATGGTTGAAATAACATTCATCAATAGAGAAACTCCATTACAATTGTTTAAAGATAATAAACAATTGGGTAGAGTAGTTTTAAGAAAAGATGGTTCAACAATCGGTGCTGGTATAGTGGAGGGCTTCTAGAACTTATATGTATATAGACTTCAACCATTCTACATTAATTTGAAAGTAGTTTGTTAAGAAAATGTGCGAAATTGTCACTATATCCTAATTTTTCGTTTCGAGTTTATTGTCTCCGAAGGACTTTACGGACAAGTTTAACGGCTTTAAAAAAGGAGTACAAAACCTTTTTAGTAATACTGTTAATTAACTATTGATGAAGAAATTGATTTGGCTGGAGAGAATTACTAAGTCTCCGAGACTTTCGGACGATAAATTATTCTTAATTCCTACAGATTGCTATCATCATGCCTGTTCTTTTAATTATGAGATTGCGTCGTAAAAAATTAGTATACCCCCAAGTAGAGCAGCTGTAAACATAACAATCCTTGTTGCATAGTTTCCCTTACGTGTAGCTTTCTTCAACACTTTGTTCCCTTCAACTATATCCACTTCTGTCATATCATGTTCATTCACTAAATTATTGATGTTTTCTGATTGTACTGTTAAATGTGCAGCTAATTGAGATTCTAATTGTGCAATCTCTATAACACTTCTTGATATTTGCTCAACTTTTGCTAAATCTTCCAACTTGGCATCTAATATCTCACTGTTTTCACCTTGGAGTACTTGAAGTTGTTCTTGTGATAATTCTGCAAATGGATCAGATTGATTTCGATCCATTGATTCTGGAATTAAATCATAATTTAAAGATTCAACATTAACAGCTGATAAATTACTATCAAAATTACCAAGTTCAATATCACGTTTTCTGGAAAGTCTGGTTTCTTGCATATTTAAAAGCATCTTGGATGTATCTCTTAATTCAAAACTTAAAGATAAAAGTATACCTTCTCTATGTTTATTAATAGCTGATGATTGACTTTTGCTGAAAAGTGAATATTGTTTGGAATTTATTCTTTTCTGTTCATATTTTTCCAAATATTTTAATCTTTCATCATATTTTTTCAATTCTATTCTAGAATGTGTATCTATCTCATCTCTTTCTGATTCTGTAAGATGATTGTCTGATGCTCTTTGATTATATTTACTAGTATCTGAAAGTAGATAACTTGATTTGATTGATTGTAAAAACTTTCTCAACTCGACAATATGAATAAACTATAAAAAGTTAATAACGGCATTCAATAAATTATCAAAATCAAATCAACTCACTAAATCTAATGATTCTTTGACAAATGTGTCTGAAACTAAAGAAGAAGAGGCCTGTATTGATGGCTCAATTCCCTTTTCTTTCTCGAGTTTTTCCACAATTTGACTAAAAGCCTCTGTTAGATTCCCCATATCCAAATCTTAATCCTCTTTATCCCAATTTCTTAAGGATTTTAAACCCAGTTTGCTAGTTACTCAAAAGTTAAATCAATTATTGATTCGAAAGTTGACATTTTCATACAAAACCGGAATTCACAATAAAAAATTCACGTGATTATAAACGTGACTTAATTTCCGAGGACACCGCGAAATTATAATTTTCTGAATTTTTACGCGTCTTTGAAAAGTCTCCAAAATATTTACATTTCAAACTTGTTTTGTCACTATTAAAAGAGCTTTATAAACGAGATTAAAGATGACTCAAGAGGAGAAAAAGCAAAAAGTGAGCACTAATACAGAGGAAAAAGCATACTTGGACCTCTGTGAGCGTATCATAAACGAAGGTGAACATCGTCCAGATAGAACTGGTACTGGTACCTATAGTTTATTCGGTCCTCCACAACTAAGATTTAGTTTAAAAGATGATACTTTTCCTCTTTTAACAACAAAGAAAGTTTTCACTAAAGGCATCATATTGGAACTTTTATGGTTTATTAAAGGTTGTACAGATGGTAAAAAATTAAGTGAACAAGGTGTTAAAATTTGGGAAGGTAATGGAAGTCGTGAATTTCTTGATAATTTAGGTTTAACTCATAGACGTGAAGGTGATTTAGGCCCTGTTTATGGATTCCAATGGAGACATTTTGGTGCTGAATACATAGATTGTGATGCTGATTATACTGGTCAAGGTGTTGATCAATTAGCTGAAGTTATTCATAAATTGAAAACTAATCCTTATGATCGTCGTATTATAATGTCTGCTTGGAATCCACCAGATTTCCCTAAAATGGCATTACCACCTTGTCATGTCTTTTCACAATTTTATGTTAATTTCCCAAAAGAAGGTAAACCTCAATTATCATGTCTTTTATATCAAAGAAGTTGTGATATGGGTCTTGGAGTTCCATTTAATATTGCATCTTATGCTTTATTAACAAAAATGATTGCTAAAGTTGTTGATATGGATTGTGGTGAATTCATACATACTTTAGGTGATGCACATGTTTATAAAGATCATGTTGATGCATTAAAAGAACAAATTACAAGAAAACCTTATGATTTCCCAAAATTAATTATTAAAAGAGATATTAAAGATATTGATGATTTTACTTATGAAGATTTTGAAATTGTTGATTATAAATCACATCCAAGAATTGCTATGAAAATGAGTGTTTGATACATTAATTTAGATTTGGAATTAGGATAATTGGGATTTAAATAAGGGTTTGTAATAATATTTACTAATAATTTACATGTAGTTACATTAATCACCACGATATTTATTATGCATATTAAAGCATCATACTATGACGCCTGCTACCTGTAGATTTTCTTGAACTTTTCTTTATACTATCAGTGACATCTGGTGCACCTTTGTACACTTTTGGAACTCCAACTTCACATTCATCCACTAAATCAAAGACAGATAATTCAGCTGCATCAATATCCAGTTGCATTTTTTTAAAAGGCTTAGCCTCTTTCTTTTGTATCTTATTTTGATTTAATGCCCCAAGTGGTTTTCTTCTCTTTGTGATATTTCTACTATCTTTTTCAATCAGAGGTGTAGCCTTTGGACGATCTTCAACTTGTGGAGCTTCCTTTTGTTCAAAAGAATCAACTTCTTCAACATTCGATTTAGCAATATGCTTTATTGGTGAATCTCTTGATGCTTTCAAAAGATCTTGATCAATAGTTTGTTTAATTAACGATTGTGGTTGAGAAACTGCTTCTTTCTTTATCTGGAAATCAGAATCAACAACAGCATCTGTGAGTTGTTCAGATTCACGTCTCATTTTTTTTCTTAATGAAGGCTCTGCATAATTAACTGATTTACCTCTTCTTGACTTTCTTGTAGATAAAACTTCAGAAGACCCCATTGGTTCAGGCATATGCTCATCTTTTGAAGATTTTTGTTTTTGCTTTTTGGATTTAGTGTGCTTGATTTTGTCAACATCTTGATATAGTGGTTCTGCTATGCTATCTTTGAGTTCTGCAAAATCAATTATTTGTACAGATTCACTTATGTCTTGGTTTTGTTCTTCTGAGTTGTCTTGATAACTTACTGGTGCTCTTTTCACAGATTCTTCAGCTAACTTCCGTATTTTCAGATCCATTTCTTCCTTATCTGGTAACTCCTTCTCATCACTTTCAGTATATACAGAAAATTTAGGATGTGATTCTGGTCTCTTTGGAGATGAAAATTTTATTGGGGATAGTGTGATAGCATGATCAATTTCTCGTTGCTCATTTTGCTCCCTGTTATCCTCATCTTCCTCATCTTCTTCAGGTATAAGTTCGTCATTAACCAGTGGTTCTTGGAAACTATGATCATAGTAATCTTGATTTTCAAATTGCTCTTCATGGAAGCTTGGTCCATCTTGAAATACACTTGGAGCATCAAATTCACTAGGCAAATGTTCAGGCTCTCCAACAATTTCAGTTTCTTGTTTTGGAGGTGAAGCTGGAGGTGGAATATATATTGATTGTCTTCTAGCACTTTTACGTCTTCTTTCATTTATGTTACTTCTTGATGGACTTTTGATATTATGGAACGAGACTGTTTTGTCTGATGAATCGTGTGAAATATTCTGAATAACATTATTGGTATTAACTGATGATGCAGCTAATCCTTCATTTGATCTTAGAGTGGCAAACATTTGAAACATTTCTTCAAACCGTTGACTAACACCACTTTCGATGATGTTTAGCTTATCTTCTAGCCATTTTCTTTTTTGATCTTCACTTTTAGCCTTAATGGCTCTTAGTTCGATATTCTGCTGAATTAACTCAGAGATTTTGGTTTCCAAATCAGCAACTTTTGTCATAAGAATTGAATTTTTCTTTGCTAATGCTTTATTTTGTGATAAAACTTTTTGTTTAAATTGGTCAGAACTTGTGGATTGGAAAAGGGTTTCTTTTGATCGGGACGAATTTCTTGATTGAGGACTATTAAATTTATTTATTTGATAAGACATGACATGATAAGTCTATTCATAGACCTTTTGAACAATTGAGCTAGTTCTTTGATCTATTGATAAAACGCGAACTTGGTTTATTCAAGGGATGACAATTTTAAAATATCCGAAAGCAAATTAAAAACAAAAACTCCTTTTTCTACCAGCTTATAACGCTTAAAAACACAGCACAATACAAACCAGCTCCTAAAGATTTCTAATCTCTTTGATTGGTATCTTATAACCTTTTGATTTGTTTACAATTCAAAAAGTTGGAAATCTCAAAACAAAAACAAAAACAAAAAAAAGTTCGCGAACCTCGATTTTGAAACGGGCCACTGCTAATATAAACTATGGTGGACCTACATTATCTGTTTTATATGATATATCTTTGTTTATTATGGTTGGGAATATTATAATATTATAAATACTTTCTGAATAGAAATCCGTGGGTACCAATTTCGTCAATGAGCTGCTCAAATACCTCTTTTGCATCGTCAGTATCTCTGGAAGACTCATGATAGTTGGACCCAGCCAAAAATGCGCTGTATGAATGCGAGGTTCCAGCCTTTTTAGCATCTGCTGCGAGTTGTTTGAATATAGAATAAGGTAGAGGATAGTCTGGAACTGACTCTAGAGGTGACTCATGACTCAATTTTTTTAAATAGTCTGTTTCTATTGTTCTCAAGTTTCTTCCAGAAATTGCCGGACTCATTATGGTTCCTCTGGCTGGCGTAGCCGTGAATAACTTTCTATGATCTTCTGATATAGTGGCTTGCTTTGTTGGAAGCCAAACTGTTCCTAGTTGGACACCGGCAATTCCATGGTTTAAAACGTTTGAAATAGTTTCACCATTATAGAGACCACCAGCAGCAATTAATAATGGTGCCTTTTCTCCTGCTTGGAATTTCGCATTTTCTGAATCAATGTAATCCACAACTCTTTCAACCAGTTCCTCAGTGCTCAATTTGTCATCAAAGACATTGTTAGCAATAAAGTTACCTCTATGTCCACCAGCTTCCCATCCCTGCAATACCACACCATCTGCACCTGCTTCAACTATCTGTTTGAATTCTTCCAAATTGGTAGCAGTGATGAATATCTTAATACCTGATTCTTGAAGAATCTCAAGAACTTTTTGGTTTGGTAATCCAAAATGGAAACTAATAACTTTAGGCTTTAATTTGATCAAAAGTTTAACAGTTTCATGATTCACATCATCAATGCTTTTGAATGTAGGATAAGGACTAACCAACTTTTCAGCACCTTCAGTCAACTCAATGCCTTCTTTTTGATAAAATTTTTGAAATTTCTTAACCCATTGTCTTTCAACAAACTTGTCACTTTTTGGAGCTTCATGTGTGAAGAAATTTAGATTAACATTTCTTTTCAAAGATTCATCAGCTACTAATTGTTGAAACTTCAAGACTTGACTTTCAATTGTTTGTGGACTTTCACTACTCCCACCTAAAGGTATTGATCCCAGTCCTCCAGCTTTTGTAATAATGGCTGCTAACTCAACAGTGCTTGCTCCAGCCATAGGAGCCTGGATAATAGGAAACTTGAGATCCAAGCCCTTGACAAACGCAGTGATCTGATTCTTCATTGATGACCTTATATCGTTGAACAATAGGATATCAGTGTGCTTCTTGTTGAATAATTAATACTCGTTAAATTTATTATCCACTCCACAGATTTTCACAATTTGTTCTGCCCGTAATCAAATGGATGTCAGGAACACAACACTCCAGGCCTCTAAAAGCAATCTGACCATATATTTAACCCCTCCACTCCTATAACTATCAACCTATACAAGACTCAACAACAATAAACCTTTCCAATAGCCCAAAAACACATCTTTCTTATTAAAATCACACTAAATATAAAAATAAGTTACTATAGCAATAAAATTATACTCAACCGATAAAAATTGACAGTTAATATAAATTGGGTGGGCCACTACAAAAAATTTCCAATGTTTTTGTCTGATCGCGTTTTGGTTAATATTGATTGATGTATTGAGATATAATACGTGAAGGATCACTGGATTGAGTGGTTGAGTGCTATAGAGCAATGGGGTACTACGATTTGGATGAGATAATAAGTGATGGACAGGTGAGTGCCTTGAAATTCTAATGCTTTATGAGAAGAATGGACCCACTAATAATCACAGAAAATACCTTGTAAATTCAATATAAATGCTACGGGACTTGGTTATCTTGAGGGAAATCCAGGGAAAGATGTGAGTATATGACTGGCCTTACTAATAGTTCTTTCTAACTTCTTTTAGATTGTCAAAGACACAAAGCTCGAATTACCGATCTGGATTGCAGAAGTGTTGGCTATTTGTGGTATATCTGAAGAATCATCAACAGGTTTTATAGAATTGATCCAACCGGAAGCAATCAACTCCAAAGTTATAAATGCTATAAAGACGAGTCCCACAAATCTTGATGTTCATTCAATTTCACAACATTATTATGCACTTGTGGAAAAATGGGCTAAATTGTTCACAGATAAAGAATTGGTTGATGTGGTTCAACAGGTTAGTATAAATTTTTTTTTTTGCGTATATGGTAATTCAAGATACTAACTATTGGTAACAGATGTTAAAAGAAAGAGCCGAGGAAATCAATAATCACGCTCAAAGTTTACGCGGTGCTCAACAGGAGACTTCTTTCTTATATACATTGGATGAATTTGAAAAGAAACGTAAGTATCAAGTTCAGAAACATTTACTGGTTCAATAACTAACATTATTAGTTTACAAAACTTCACATGAAAGTCATAAATGTCTAAGGAAATGGTTACATAATGAATCATAATACAAAAACACAACCATTTGGCAAAATTTCCATTTGTATATTACAATAATTAATCTTTATTTTTCAAAAACTTGTTTTTTTTTTCTTCTTCTTCTTTTTAGAACAACCCATCTTCATCATCATCATCATCAGCTTTTGGTTCTGCATCACTCACATGATCACCATCAGCATCCAATTTAGCTTCTGCTTTTTCTAAAGCATCATCTTCTTCGTCATCCAGTTTAGATTCATCGAAATCTTCCAACTCTTCATCACTATCTTCAACGATATCTGCAGAAAGGTACTTCTTTGTAGAAACTCTTCTTTTCTTAGTATCTGGAGCATCTGTACCATTACCATTTTCTTCTTTATCCTTCTTTCTCTTGGATCTCTTACCTGCAGCTTTTTTAGTCTTCTTGACAGGTTTTTCATCATCACTCAATTCATCATCTGTATTGATAGCATTCTTCTTTTTGCCTTTTCTAGATTTCTTACCTTCTTCACCTTCAAATTCAGGTTCAACATAAGCTTCACGTTCTCTTTCCCATTCTTTTGCTTGTTCTTGTAATTTCAAGTACTCTTCTCTATATTGAGCTTCTTTCTTTGCTTCTTCTTCAATTCTCTTTTGTTCTTCTAATTCAGCTTTTAATCTTTCCTTTTCTCTGGCTTCTTGAGCTTCCTTTAATCTATGTTCGAATTTAACTTCATACTCTTTCTGTTCCTTAATAGCTCTTTCCAATTGATTAATCAATGTATTGGAACCCATACTAGCTCTTTGTTTCAAAATATCTGCTGGATATGGTGGGTATTTTTCACCAGCTAAAGCATTCAAAGTATCAATGGCTTCTTTCAACCCTTCCAATGATTTGTTAATATCATCAACTGTTCTCTTAGAAATATTCTGTCTTTGAATGAATTGAGCAATATTAAATTGAACAAAAGCAACATTGTATTTCAATGAAGGTATCAATTTCTTATAATGAGAATTTTCAGCAACTTCCAGAGCCTTATTTGAATACTCTAATGATTTCAAGTAACTTTCTAAAGATTTTTCAGCACTTGCTCTAGCAAACCAAGCTCTACCAACTAAAGTCAAATATCTTGAATCTTTAGTCTCATCACCATATCTTCTCAACGCAATTTCATAACTTTCAATAGCCTTAGAATATTGACCAACTTCAATCAAACAATGACCTAAATTGATATAAACTGAAACATCATCAATGGCATCTCTAATTTTTCTAAAAGTTTCCAATGCAACACTGGAATGCTTATTTTCAACAAAAATAATAGCAATACCTTGAGCAGCAAATGCATTATTTGGATCAATAGTTAAAACTTTTTGGAATAATTGAGCACCTCTAACATATGATTGTTTCTTCTTTTCAAGGTCTTGAGGAGATTTCCCTTTAATTTCTCTAGCAATGGAACAGTATAAATTACCCAATGAAATCAAGGCATAAGTATCATGAGAATCATACTTCACTAATGTTTCCTTATTATGTTTACTTTCCAAATTTTCACCCTTATCATTGCTTGATTTGTTAGCTCTCTTCAAATACCAACTATAAAAGGCACGGACCTCCAGATTGGAGACATGTGATTCTAATAATTCAGTCATTTTGGTTTCAAGTTCTTGATCATTCTTGACATCTGATCTAAGAATTTGTAAGAACAAAAGTCTTATCTTACTATAGATATAACCAGGTGATTTTTCCAAAATTTCATTATATTTGTTAATGGAATCTTCAGTATTAGAATTTTCTTGAGTTCTAGCAACGTTATAGGTTAAAGTGATATTTAGTTCATCAGATTTGTTGGAATCATAAGCACTTTGGAAGAATGTGTTTGCAGATTCTGGATTACCTTTGATGAAATGGAATACACCCAAATTGTTGAGAATCTCCACTGGTACATCTTCACCTCTTTTCTTTAAGATATCAATAACCTTTGATAGGTATGATAATGCTTGAGTGTTATCTTTATTTTCATGAAGTCTAGAAAGTGTCAAGTATGCATTTAATGCAACTGGTTCATTCTTATCAATGGCTAATCTGGTGTATTTCTCTAAAACAGAAATAGCCTTTGGATAGTTCTTCTCGTCTTGAGCATAAAGTATACCAAGAATGTAATCAATCTCCAAGATCTTTTGTGTGTTTTTATATATGCTTTCAAACGTTATGATGGCATCTTCAACGGAATCTCTTTGAGCTTGTGATTGACCAACACCAAGTTTGGCTAATAAATTATCTGGATTCAATTTCAATGATTCAGTAAAGAATTTTTGAGCATTATTAAAATCATTACGTTCATAATGAGATCTTGCAATCCAAAAATTTGCATCAGATGCAAGATTTGATGAATTGGTTGGAACCGATAAAACTTTTTGTGAGATTTTAATGACAGTATCAAAATCACCCTTAGAATAATAGTAACTAGCCAAAAGAAGTAAAGTAACTGGGTTTTCTGAATCTTTTTGAATAATCTCATTCAATGAAGAAAGTGCACCTGAATAATTTTCTGTGAAATCTTCATCAGTCAAAGAGTTGAAGGAACTATCAAATTTGGACAATGTGATTAATAATCTAGCAATTTGATTATCTTTATCAATTTCCAATGCTCTTTCCCAAGATTTTTTAGCCATATTTCTGTCCTTAAGTCTCCAAAAATTCAAACCAATACCGATTCTTGGATCAGGTTTTAAAAGTGGATTTAGAATCAAAATTTGTTGGAAAATTTTTAAACTGACATTATAGTTCTTCTTATTGAACAATGTCTTTGCCTTACCCAATAATGCGTAAACATTCGAATCCGATTTGTTATCCAATTTCAAAATACGTTCATAAAAATCCAATGCTTGGTCGTATTGTTTTTGTTGATACGATATTTCAGCTTGAGCTAATCTATTAAGGACATAGTTTGGTCTATGCAACAAGGCAATTCTAACTGATTCTGATGCCAACTTCAAGGAAGCATTTTGATCGTTGTTGTTCTTTGCCTTTTTGGATTGCCTTATATGTAACCAAGCTAAGAAAGTGTGTAAAGGAGCAGCTGCAGCATCACGGTGTAATGATAACCCCGTTGTCATCACTTCAAAGGCTTCATTTATCAATCCTTTATTAGCGTAGACAGCAGCAATTGAAATCCAGTAGATACTTTTTGCCTGTTCATTTTCTAGCAATGTACAAAGATCAGTTGGATCTTCAGGCAATTCACTCTCAAGATCAATGGTGACAACTTCATTACTACCATAGATAGGAACATCAATAGTAGAACCAGTCACCTGGTCCTCTTTGAGATAGAAGGATGCATCCAGCACAGACTCGTCCATTTTCCAATACAACCTCTGTTGATGAACGTTCTGATGCAAAAGAACTTGATATAAACAAGTAGATAACTCTCCAAATATGTTGTTGTCAGTTCGACGCTTTTCAACTTTTCAATAATAATTGCAGAACACATTCGCGGGATTGCCTAGCTGAATTCGCGAACGGGTCACCCGGCACGATGAGCTTAAGTGAAAAAAAATTGTATGTGTATGTAGAGCTTCAGTATGAGGAACTGGCTATCGGTGTTGATATTCATAGATATTGAGAGGGATATGTCGTCTGAAGATAGATCAGAACCAAAGATAAGGCGTTTGTTTATTGGTAATATATCCAAAGCTGTCTCACAGGATCCAAATGATTTGCCAAACAGAATATCGAAATTTGGTACACTAAAATCAGAAATTGAGCTACATCACAATGAAGTTAGAGGACTTTCGTTTGCGCATTTAGATATTGAAATCAGTGATAAGGATTTCGCTAGATTGAAAAATGCCTTGAATGGTGTTAACTATAAAGGATCAAAGCTTGTCATTGATGTTGCCAAAGAAAATTACCAAAAGAGATGGGAAGCAGATCATGAAAGATCAGATAAACATATTCGAGGCAAAATGCTCAAGAACCAATACGATTTTTTCAGAAAGTTGGAGAATATTAACAAGACTTTTAAAGATAGAAGAGAGATAATACCTGGTCGTATTAGAAAGACAAAGAGAAAAGATATCAAAAGAATGACATTTAGAGTTAATTTCAACGGTGAGATTAAAACTGTTAGATGTTATAAAACAAAATTATGGGGTTACGAAAAGAATAAAAAACTAAGAGATTTGGTTTACAGATTTAGCAATAATTTATGGAAAGATGGGAATGAACATATAGTGGAGAGAGTTGTCAAACCATTGAAATTGTCACAAAATGGTCAAACGTTGACTATTGAAAGAGTAGCTGATGATGACGAAAACGAGAGAGATGACCAGCTTTTGAAAGAACTTGGTGATGATGAAGAAGCAGAAGAGGAGAAGGAGAGAAATAACAAGCTTTTAGCATCACTTTTGGGGACTTTTGATTTTGATAAACCATTAAACCCTAAGGAAGAAGATGAAGAATACGCCAATTCTGATTACGAATACGAAGGAGCGCTAAACAATGAGAGCCAAGATGAGGAATATGATGGAGGTAATGCTGGTGAAGTTGAATATGTGAAAGAAGGTGAATTTGCCAACCAAAAAACCGTCAGTTTTGGTGACGATGATGATCAATCTGATAGAATGGATGTTGATAACGTCAATGAAGAAAAAGAAGAAGTTGAAGAAGATGATGACGAGGATCTTGAATTCATGCCTACTTTTGGACAAGCCGAACCTGCTGAGAAACCTGCTGAGGAACCTCAAATTGTTGAAGGTACAATTAGTAACACTGAAACTCTTCGTACTTTGTTTAATGCTGAAGAAGAAGGTAGTTTCAAACTTATTGAAGAATCAGATGAAGATATTGATCAAACGAAAAAGACATTTGCAGAAGATCTTGTCATACCCGAGAACAATATCGCTTCAATCATTGCACCAAAGCAAAAGAACCGTAAAGGTTTGTTCTTCCCACATTTCGATTCTCCTTTCTTAGTTGCACAAACACAAATAAATAAGCTAAGTACTAATCCAGATTTCGAAGAATGGGAGAATTCATTCTGGGATAAGAGAAGTGAATGGACTAAGGAATTTAAGAGAAGAAAGAGAGATGTCTTGAGACAATTGAGAAAGAAGAATGCAAAGAATGCGAGAGTTGTTATTTAGAGATATGTCAGGGGAAGTTAATTTTAGCATATAAAGGAAAATCTATTTGCATGTTTTATTCAACCAGTAAATACACATCCGGGGTAGGATTTAAACTTAGTATTTAACAAATTTTGTAGCCATTTCCACAGCAGCAGCACCCCAATCTTCACCATGATTGTGTAAACCTGGTTTCAAACCGGCTCTTTGTTCTGCTTGTTCATCAGTTAAACAAGTCAAGACACCAAAGATAACTGGGATGTCCAATTCTTCGTTCAATCTCATTAAAGCATGTGTAGTTGAGTCACAGATATATTCGAAATGCATGGTACTACCTTTGATCAAAGTACCAATTGAAATGACTGAGTCGAGCTTGACACCTTCAGTTTTTTCTAATTTGTGGACAAGTCTATAAGTTAGTATTATTCTGTGTAAACTTCATTATTTTTTAACTCACTTCTTAGTACCGAATGGTAATTCGAAAGAACCTGGAACAGTTTCAACGTAGATGTTTTCCTCCTTGACACCAAGTTCAGTCAATCTCTTGATACAACCATCGACCAAAGCCTTGATGATTGTTGAATTCCAACGAGCATGGACAATACCAACTTTTAAATCAGAACCTTTGGAATCGGACGTTAGTCATCTTGTACCCCGTATATTTCCACAGTTTGTACTCACCATCGTATTCTTGGTCGATTTGACCTAATCCCTTAACAGCCATTTTGTATAGTGAAGCTTTATATATCTAGGAGTGAAATATGTACAATTCCAGCTTTTGAAAGAGCAGATGCAACAGTTTTTATACAAGCTTTTTCTCGATGGCTCAACTTTAGCCGTTGTACAATATATTGTCTCGACATTTTTCAAAACTTCAATGGGTGTGCATTATGTAATACGATGATCTTTTAGAGTGAATCTTGAGTTAGTTGAGCTCACTTTAAACAGAGATTACACCTACAATTGGTACTCTTATTCGTTATTGGAAGAGTAGCTGGGTATTTGGGCATCCTGTGGGTATTTCTATCGACTTTTTTCGCTTGGAATAAGAACTTGACGTTGACTGAAAGCTTGTCAAAAGTGCTTGATCTGAAAAGTTCCTGATTACCGTTTGACACCTTTTTAGTGACTTTTAACGACTTTGATCGACGTTATAACACCCGTCCTTGAGAGTTCGAACAAATAGAAAAGCCTCTATGTGCCATCGAACCATTCTGTGCCTCAAATTCTGGTTTGGTTTTCTCCCTATGGTCTGATCAAACTCCTGGTATTGTCTAGACTCAAGAATCAAGATTCATGATTGATCTTCAGGTGTATTATAACACAAAAATCGTAATTCAGTTGAGATAAAGGCTTCCTTTACTTGAGTTTCAGGTACGCTTTTGAATGTTATAACTAGCTTTTACTTTGAAATTATGAGCCATGTCTATTTCTTATTTGTAGACTGGATCAATTTTTTAACTAAAATGGGATGCCCAAAGATCAATAGATTAGCCCTCAACTGATGATCCTTTTAACGGTAGCTTTTGAGCTATATTGAATTTAACTGTTCAGAGATCAGAGCTAGTAGATTGTCTTCTTCAAACTTTTCAGGGACGCTGGTTTATCACATTATATTCTTTCGACTAATCTAAAATTTTACAAGCTACTTGTAGGCACAGCTTTAACTTCATGTAACGGTCTCCAAAGAAATAATAAGCAACCCTCTAAATAAAAGCTACGCATTTGAAAATTGCAGAAGGACCAATCCCTCTTCCCTTTAATCAATTGATTTTAAAAAAGCCATTAAAATTAGGATATACTGGAACCTCGCGGTGATCAATGTTTGAACTAGCTAGCTCACTTCTGTCCATTATATTAAAGTTCGATATAGCCATTAACCCGTATTCATATATTTAAGATTAATATTGATAAATATAATATAATTGTTCTTTCTAGGTGAAGCAATATCAAGTCAACAGATCTATTATATTCATATAATACTCTTAAAACAAGCAGTTGCAGCTTCTAATCCATGGCACAAAAACCAACAATCATCATATTAAAATCTCAGCAAACTAGAGCTACACACGAATCCAAAACCAAAAAAGAGGCAATATCATGTAGGTTAAATATATCTATTAATTATTTACAGAACTATATATAGCTCATGCCATATCAGGACGTAGACAAGATGTATTTTATCAATTGAACATTAAAATGTCTGAATCTGCAAGACATTGAGCTTGATCATGAATTAGAATTTTCAGTCAAATATCTTTGTTTTCTTTCAGTTAAAGACTACCATGAAATAACTCTAACTGTTTTAAGCCATTGTAACGCTTTGTATTAGAGAATAGAGGCTGTAGACTAATTTAAATTGGAATTCATATCTTCATCTAACCCAATGACACGAATAATTGACACGAAAATCCGCCAAAGTATTACCAATTTCTTACGTAAGCTCCTGATTTCCTGGTTGCCCTACGCCATCAAAAATCATAAATTCGGCCGTGTGGTCTAGTGGTATGATACTCGCTTTGGGCGAAGATTGGGTTACACCTGATCTAATATCCACAAGCATGCGAGTGGCCCAGGGTTCAATTCCCTGCTCGGCCCATTTTTTTTTCAAGCTTATTTTTTCGCCAAAATGGTTGTATAAAAGCTAGAAGTATTTTTATTCATAACAAGTAAATATTCGTTCTTCTGATGAATAGTTTATCAGCTTCACTCATTAAAAACTTTTAATCATTTTGAGGAAAAAAACCAAAAATCCGGGTCATGCATATATATGCGTATAGCTGCATAACGTCTAATTCTCTTGAGGTCTACTACGTTTGGATTTATTAATATAGTAAGCAATATTATTCATTTGAATTAATATATAAGTTGAATAAATATTGAGTATATAATGTCAGACTAATTGATAGTGTGCCATCAGCGAATGATAATGTATAATTAGTAAAAGCGTGAAAAAGTCACTATCTAGAATTCTAGTCAGCGACCAAATAGCTGGGACGAATGCAACCATAAAAAGTCTATCGAAAATGATAATCCCAGGTAAAACAAAGGCATAAAATGACCTGAAAGCACGAGCTTGAAAGAATAAATTGAGGATAATTAATATAAGAAATCAAAAAAAAGATAATAAAACAACAACGTCAAATCATAACAAGTAAAGGAACATTGAACCTAAGGCAACGAGATAACCAGTTGAAGCTCTTAATGAGTTACCAGCACCTTCATATGTTGAAACACCAGCAGTTCCAGACCCGGTGGTTGATGTGGATTCCTCAGTTGTAACAGCTGTAGTTATGGCAGCTGTACTAGTACCTTCAGAGCCTTCAGTGGCACTAGCAGTTGTAGCACCTTCAGTGCCTTCGGTAGCAGTGGCACCTTCTCCTCCTTCAGCAGCAGCAGTGGTACCCTCAGCACCTTCTCCTGCAGCAGCAGTTGAAGCACCTTCAGTACCCTCAGTAGCAGTGGCACCTTCTCCTCCTTCAGTTGCTGTTGCGTCACCTTCACCTTCAGCAGCAGTTGTAGCAGCACCTGGAGCAAGTACTGTGGTGTAAGTTCCAACAGAACCATTACTTGATTCAACAACAATAGCTGTTTGAGAAGCATCTGTATTGACTGGAGTAGATTCTGTAGTGGTGTAGTAAACTGATTGACCAGCAGAGTTGGTGGAAATACCAATTCCAACATAACCAGTTGTTGTGACAGCACCAGTTTCAGCAGGAGTAGCACTAATAATGAATGGAACAGTATTTTCATCACCTGTACCTGTAGTTTCAGCACCAGAACCACCTTCAGTAGCAGCTGGAACATAAGTTGAAGAGTAAGTTGAAACATCACCATTAGCACCTGTTGAAGTGGTTGCAACAATAACACCTGTAACAACTGAAGTTTCACCATTGGCACCTGTAGTAGTGAATGTAACTGGAACACCAGTAGGTTCAGCAGCACCAGCAGTTGTACCAGCAGCACCACCTGCATCAGAAAGACCATTAGTAGTAACATAAGTGACTGCTTCACCACCAGCACCAGCTGAAGTAGTAGTGTAAACTTCACCAACAACAACAGTTGGTTTACCATCAGCACCTGTAGTAGTGTAGGTAACTGGTGAGCCACCATGTACTGGACTAACAGTGACAGTTGGAACATCAGTTAATGGACAATAAGTTGTTGTGATTGTAACAACTGCACCATTGGACACTGTTGTTGTAGTGTATTCTTCACCAACTACAACTGTTGGTTTACCATCAGCTCCAGTGGTTGTGAATGTGACTGGAGAGCCACCATGAGTTGGACCAACAGTAATAGTTGGGGCTTCAGTCAATGGACAATAAGTTGTGGTGAGAGTAATAACTTGACCATGTGTAACAGTAGTGGTGGTGTATTCTTCACCAACAATAACTGTTGGCTTACCATCAGAGCCTGTAGTAGTGAAAGTAACTGGAGAACCACCATGAGTTGGAACAACAGTAATAGTTGGAGCTTCAGTTATTGGGCAGTAGGTAGTGGTCAAAGTGATAACTGTACCATCAGTAACTGTAGTAGTTGTAATAACTTCACCAGTGATAACTGTTGTTTCACCGTTTGAGTTTGTAGTGGTGATTGTGACTGGAGATCCAGTTGGAGTAACAGCACCAGAAGTACCTGTGATTGGAATCAAAGTAGTAACAGTGGTGACTTCACCATCTGAGACAGAAACAATGGTTGTGGTTTCAACAAGAGTTGCAGTTGTAGTCAATGTAACAACAGAACCTCCTTCAGTTGTAGTAACAGTGGCAGTAGTTGTCAATGTAGCTGTTGCACCTCCAGATGAAATAGATGCAGCATCTTCAGCAATAGTAGATTCCAAGACGTAGACCAAAGTAGCTCTCTTGACCAATTTCTTACCATCAGGTAAAGTGATTGTTAATTCTGCAACAATATTGTATGGTGCACTGTCTGTAGCTTGAGAGAAGATTTGGTAGACCAATTCAGAGGATTCAGGAATTGATTCTTCATATGTAGAATCAAATGAAAGATCATCAACATCAGTGGTACCAGAAACAACTGAACCATCAACTTCAATGTCAACATTGGTGAAGACATAACGGTTACCATTAGTGGATGAAGTCAATTCAACCTCAGTCCATGGACCAATTGAGCCTGGAACATGAACTTCCCAATGTGGTTGACCATCACGTAAGAATCCAGTAATATATGGAGTGGCTGTAGCTGATGAAGTACCAGAAGAAGTACCAGAAACACTGGAAGATGAAGCTGAAACACTAGATTCGGAAGCAACAGACGACTCGGAGACAGATGAAGCTGAAACACTTGATTCTGAAGAAGCTGAGGAAGCTGATGATTCACTAGATTCTGAAGCGATAGAAGAAGCACTTGATTCAGATGAAATTGATGCACTTGACTCTGAAGCTGTTGAAGATCCAGAAATTGAAGACTCTGAAGCAGTTGATGAAATGCTTGACTCTGAAGCAGTAGATGAGGCAGATGAAGTACTTGATTCTGAGGCAGCTGAAGAAGCACTTGATTCTGACGCTGTTGACGAGACACTTGATTCAGAAGCAGTAGATGAGGCAGATGAAGCACTCGATTCAGAAGCAACTGATGAAGTACTGGATTCAGAAGAGACAGATGAAGCACTAGACTCTGAAGCACTTGATTCTGAAGCAACCGAAGATGCACTAGATTCAGACGCAATAGATGATTCGCTGGACTCTGAAGCAACTGATGAGACAGATGAAGCACTTGAAGCTGCTGAAGTAGAAGAAGCAAGTGATGAAGAGGCGGAAGCAGAAGCAGATGGGGATGAAGCAATTGAAGATTCAGAGGATTCAGAAGCTCCAGATGAAGCACTTGATTCAGAGGACGCTGATGAAGCTGAAACGCTTGATTCTGAGGCAATGGATGATGCGCTAGATTCTGAGGCAATGGATGATGCGCTAGATTCTGAAGCAATTGATGAGACAGAAGAAGCACTAGACTCAGAAGCAATGAATGAAGCACTTGACTCAGAAGCAATGGATGAAGCACTTGACTCAGAGGAAGCACTAGATTCTGAAGCAGCTGATGATTCACTTGACTCAGAAGCAATTGAAGAAACGCTTGACTCAGATGAACTTACAGAACCTTCAGAAGCAGTTGAGGAAATTGAAGAAATAATTGAAGAAGCAGCTGATGAGATTGAAGATGCAACTGAAGATAATGAAGATTCAACAGAGGAAGCAGATTCTGATGCAACTGAAGACTCAGATGCAATACTGGATTCGGATGAAGCTGAAGCACTTGATGCAGAAATACTTGATTCTGATGAAACTGATGAAGCACTGGACTCAGAAGCTGCAGAAGATGCACTCGATTCTGAAGAAGCAAAAGATTCACTTGAGGCACTGGAAGCTGATGAAATAGAAGAAGAGCTTGAGGCACTTGATTCGCTTGACACACTTGAAGCTGAGGAAGCTGATGATTCGCTTGAAGCACTTGATTCGGATGAAGCTGAAGATGCGCTAGATTCGCTAGAAGCACTTGACTCAGATGAAGCAGATGAAGCAGACGAGGCAGACGAGGCAGATGAAACACTTGAAACACTTGAAGCACTGGAAGCACTGGATTCACTTGAAACTGAAGCTGCACTTGAAGCACTTGAAGCAGACGAAGCAGACGAAGCAGATGAAGCAGATGAGGCAGATGAAGCACTGGATACAGATGACACAGATGAAGCACTTGAAGCTGCTGAAGTAGAAGAAGCAAGTGATGAAGAGGCGGAAGCAGAAGCAGATGAGGATGAAGCACTTGAAGCACCTGAAATTGAAGAGTCAGAATTCACATCAGTTGAAGCAGCTTCAACACCAACATTTGCAACTGCAACCAAATTGTAGTTATCACTAGCTTCGAGCACAGTATCTCTTTTCTGTAGATATTCTGTTGTAGTCTCAGCTACACCAACTAAAGCGTCGTTTGGCCAGAAAACCAAAGAACCTGGGGCAGCAAAATACTTCAATCTCAAATAATAACCAGCGATATCACCAGTGTATGTCAAGACGATAGAGTTCGCATCAGTATTCAAAACATAGTCATCCGTGCTAGCTGCAACGGATTGAGTAGCGTTGTTGAAGGCATCTAATCCAGTAACGATTTCCAAAGTGGTCAATTCAGGCAAGAAACTGTAACCGTCGGTATCAGTATTGAAATCAAATTCACCATTATAATTGGCAGATGGAACATCAACTGTCCACCAAACTTTTTCACCATCATTACCTGCGGTCTTACCAACGGTTGTGATATCTCTGGCAGAATAGGTAATTGTTCTTGTAAAATCACCATCGGAGGACTCAAAAGTATAGGACACGGCACCTGGAGCAGTAATAGTATCTAATGCATCAGGAGTCAATAAGACAGTGAATGAAACATTTGTGTTGACCTCACCGGTGGTTGTAAAATCAAAATAGAAACTGTTATTACCTTCATTTATTAAGTAACCAACTCTTTCACCATCTTGTAAGATATCAATATCACCATCTGGATAACCTCTGAAGACATCTGGTATAACAAAGCTCAAGACATCTTCATCACGTTTACCTAAAGTAGTGGTGGTGTCTGTCTTGGTAACATCAACAACGATAGTGAACCAATGATATTTAGAACTGGAATCAGTGGATCCTGTGTAAGTATCCAACACAGAGATGTCATTGATACCTGTGGAAGCAGTAGATGAAGGAATAGATGATGAGGAAGAAGCACTTGGAGAATAAATGAAAGAAGAATCTTCTGAAAGCGAACTTGAAGCTGACGAACTGTTGTAATATTGGGCTGCAGTAGCAGAAACGAGTGCTGCTAAAGCAGTCACGGCTCTGAAAGACACCATTTAAAGTGAGTGAATAGTGCAAACAGTCGTGTAAATAGATGGAGATCTCAACTAAACAGATCCTCGAGGAACATTCTAAGAGATGGCGAGCATGGCATATATATATATATATGGCTTGACCACCTGATAAAAGAGGAGCTCACTAATTACACGCGCGTAGAATTGACAATTATCTTTCTTTCCTGTTGACGGAATACCCAATCTGGTGTTGGTCCCACAGGATACAGGTACATAAAGTTTTGCAGCATACATTTCTGTAGGTCTGTGTGATCTTGCATTTTCAATGGGAAGATGCGTCTTGACGCTACGTGGTGCATATCAATAGTTTATGGGCTCCCAAAAAGAGCCTAATATAGATATGGCAAAATGAAAAGAAATCCGAACCAAGAATCAAACTTTTTAAAAGGAAAAGTAGGTTTAGTGATGAGTTTTCTGTTTCCTAGTTAGAATTCTTTTGTTTAGAATTGTATGAAATATGTCTGTTAATTAATTTTGGCTGTACTCTGAAGCCAAGCGGAGCCCTTCCAAAAATGTGTTCCGTGAAAACTCTATACTGTGGTTCAGGAAGTTTTATATTAGACCTGAGCATCTCATGGTGATTACGAATAAGCAATAGGCTGACACCTACTTATAAGTACTTTACACTGAACAACATAACTGCTTTGGGGTGGCTTGCAATACCTACCGTATTTGACTAGTTGAATTTAACTATTGGCTAACAATTAGCTGTGAACTCTCCTTTCGTAACTTAAAGTCTATATTTCACTAGACCTAAATCTACCTTCTTTCAACAAATTATACGTGTTGTGCGCTACAGTTCAAACAAGGTGAAGTTCTCTAGCATCTACAGTTTCCATACAAATTGCCAGCAAGAGGTTGATAGCGTTGTTTCTATGTATTTAATGTAATTGTTTTTGGTCTTAGCACTTCAATTATGAGATCGGTTACGTGCTTTCTCCTGAGTCTTTGCAAACTACCAAATAGAACTTGGGTGTTCCAAGCAGTTCCTTTGAGCATATGAGCTCTATATTCCTTTGTAAAAATTAGTATTCCAATATCCCTCGAGTTAGTGAAAAATCTTGAGAGTGTCACTTCAAACTTGTTGTATACAATCATATGAATTCTTTATTTTTTACTAGTAGCCAAATCATTTTACTAGGTAGCAGGAACTGAATATATTAAATCACGGCTGGTTGTTCACCTTTGAATGTTGTGTCCCGCAATATTGGTGTTTACTCATGCTTCGGAATTTAAAACTTAAAAGAACAACCATTTAGTTTTCTGAGATGAAGTTCTGTAAATCTGGCCTGATAAAATATTTGTTTGGGTAATTAGTAGAGTAGGTATGGCTAGATTTATGTTGGAAACAATATTGTAGAATTAATGGTGGGATTCACCGGAGATTTGTAATCGCCCATCAAACTTTTGAAGCCAAGATGCCAGAGAAAGTTTAAGCTCAAGACATTATCTAGTAAAGTGTTGAATCAACTTCAAATGCCATCAATTGTGTGTGGCATAGATAGGTCGAGCTGGGACCGGTACTTGAATCAGTTGAGTGCTTTGTGTGTTCATTTTTAAAAGCCACTAGTATGCCCTAAATTTCCGATGCTCTGGGTATCATGTCAAACATACCCAACCCTTTAGGGACGAGCCCAACCATTTCAGGTCTATAGTTCTTCAAAGATAGTGGCCACTTTCCAAAGGGTTCAAATTTGTTTGAAAGGTGTCTGGTTATGGCATCTCGGCCACTGTTTTTCCAATGTTAGTACAAAGATTAGCCCATAGTCATCAGTTCTTGCCCGTTGTGAGATGCATGCATATACATGTATGGTGTGCATATACTTGGTGCAAGTGACATAATCTAGATGCAGTAAACTCAAAAGATGGTGATGATGAGTTTTGCAACATGAAAGGGCCCGACGAATCCCAGAAGGGATTCCGCTGATTTCTCAAGAGTATTTCAAGTTTTATTTCAATATTGTTACAAGTAGTTTTCAAAAAAGGGAGACAGCCATCTTTTCGGTGGCTTATGATGAACAGATGATGCTACCATAATTACGAGTCAATAAAGATGATACTATATTCATTTACGATTAAGCAGATAGTTACTTATACATTTCTTTTTTATTGGTGAAATCACAGTGTACTTTCCTTTTACCACTTCATAGTATATACATACTGCCTACTTAGACAGAAATTCTCTTTACGCTCGAGAGTCCAGAAGCAACACGGAGAATTAACAACGACTATGACTTCCCTAAATTAGTGCAAATCTTTGTGTAAATTTTGAGCTTATAATAAAGTTTTTAAGCTTATAAGAGAGAAAAATCATAAACATATTTTTACATCAGTCTTATTTCTTTAACTTAAATATCTACAATTATACGTAAAAAGCCCTTATTGTGATACAGGCGTTTCTTTAACCCTTTCGAGGAGTCTGATCCAGTTATTTTGAGGGGGAGTATCTATTGTGAAAAAAAATAAAGAGCTATCAGCCTAAATATGATTGACTCCTGGGCAGGTCTCCTTCCAATGTTTATGCTTGCTCTTTGTTGAAAAACAGTATTGGTGTTGGTGGAGGGAGCGGCCATATGCTCAACATGATTCAAATCGAGAATCGAAAAGGTGACGTGCGACGTAAATGTTTGATCGAATCGAGGACAAAGATCGATCAGGCACATGTAAATCGTAAAACATCATGTATTTATATAACTCAATCATTAAAGGGGATCTGTGGAGCTCATGACAGGCTAATATAAATGCCATCATCACTGCATAAATCACCTATATTTTGATCTAATTTTGGAAGATCACATCTCCTACAATAGAAAACAAAGTTTCAAAAATTGGAATTGACTTTATTTTTTTTTACCTTCAAACAAGAATTATTGTACATAGCATAAGGGATCTAGGGGAGAATAAAAATGAAAAATAACAAGATAAACAAGAGAAAAATCACATCAGTAAAACTCAGTTTTAGGCGTTATTATATTATCTCTTGCGAATTGTGAACCACCTTTCGTATCAATTGCATCTGGTAAATCTTCATCTTCATCTCCAAGGTCTTCAGCATCTCTAGGAACATCATTTATCTGTACACTTGGTGCAAATTTTGTTTGTTCTAAATTGCTAAATATTTGGGTTAAAATCTTATCAAGGTATTCTGGACTGTTTGCATTATACATATTAGAGGGTCTAACATCTAATTTATAATCTGGACCAAAATATTCATAATAATCATTGTAAGGTAAATCTGTATCCAACAATTCACTGTTTAATAAACCTGTTTCAAAAGCCCAAGTTCTTGCAACATTTCTCATGGTATAACCACCACCTCCAAGAATCATCAAGGGAACATTTAATGATTTACAAAAGTTCACACAGTTAGCGTGACCTTTCATAGACAAATTGAAACAACCTAGACGATCCCCAGATAAAGAATCACCACCACATTGTAAAACAATAGCAGAAGGTTGATACCATTCCATAATTTTAGAAATCACCGGTTCAAATACAGATTTATAAGTGGCATCATCAATACCATCTCTTAATGGAACATTCACGGAATAATTTTTACCTTTACCAACACCAATATCTCTCAATTCACCAGTACCTGGGAAAAATTCACCATATTTATGGAATGAACATGTCATGACACGATCAGTTGTATAGAAAGCTTCTTCAACACCATCACCATGATGAACATCAATATCAATATATAAAACTCTTGGATGATATCTCAATAATTCAATGATACCTAAAACAATATCATTCAAATAACAGAAACCAGAAGCTTCTGATTTTTTAGCATGATGTAACCCACCAGCATAATTGATTGCAATATCACATTTACCTCTGTTTAATCTAGCGGCACCCTCCATAGAGCCACCACCAGAGATACCACAAAATTCATACAACCCATCAAACACAGGACAATCATCACCAACATTGAACTTAACACTTTCCTTTTGGAACATGTCTAAATTATCTGGTGTAACTCTAGAAAGGAAATCAATATATTCATCTGTATGAAATTGACACATTTCTTGCTTTGTAGCAGGTTTAGCTCTCTTTATAATTGTTAGTCAACTTAGAATCTTAAAACACAAAGTCAGTGATACTCACGTAAATTTCCATCTTTTTGTATAATCCATAATTCATAATCAACGAATGTGCCATTCTTATTCTGTGTGGTTTCATAGGATGTCCGGCACCATAAGCGTAATTACCAACATCAGCTGTGAATCGTTAGTCAGACAGTACTTAAAGATATAATCCTCATAAAAGTATTTCGAAACTCACCATCGTAGAAATATGCGACTCCTGTTTAAATATCTGTTAGTAATGTTCACTGATAATAATGATCCCTCCCATAAAGTACTCACTTTTTTTATCATTTGGTTTCACCGTGATTGGATCAAACGGCTTCTGAGCGTAATTGGAAGTAGCCATCTCGGTATCCCTGAAAAACACTCCTCTTTTGATAGACTATCTTGAGTTGTAGAACTTGACACTTAAAACAACTTTACTGATAACTTTTCTCGAACATATAAACTCGCACACTAACAATTTGGCGATTTTTGAATTTTTTACCCTGCTTTTGGAAACGGCCACTACTCTAAATATGTTGCGCGTTTCCAAAACAGAAATAGAGCCATAAATCTGGAGTCCCATAATTAATTCGATTAAGTTGAAAGGGTTCCAATTTGTGGGAATTTGGTACCTGGTGTTGTTTCAATGGTTCGTGTAGTTGAGGATGAATGGCTGGATGTGTTGGGTCTGCCCCAGGGCTCATCGGAATTGGCGTCTTTTGTAGAATCGAAAGGTATTGATTTGGCCAACCGTGAAGAGAGAAGGTTTGGAAATACTACTCTTTATAATCTACATCAAGAGGGAATATCATTCGCTTTTACCAAAGATCAATTGGAATCTGTTGATTTTTTTCAAATAGATAAGAAGTTTAAACCGGTTAAAGAAGAGCTATTGCCGTTCGGAATCATGAATTCAACTTTAGCTAAAGATCTAGTGGAAAAATTCGGTGAGCCTCTGGAAAAAGGTGGTGGGATCAATTCTAAAATGGATATTTGGTTAAGATGGGCAGATTTACAAGTGGAAATAGACGACCAAAGTTGGGAGTCTGCAAGAGATGCTAAGTGGAAGTCAATAACTATATTTAAGGACTAAATACGTTCAGTTTTGGGTCTTACCACCTTCAAAATTCTCACGAACTCTGACATAATGGGCAAGCTCATCTGCGGAAACACTAGGTGTTAATTCTCGTCTAGCTTTATCGAAATCAACATCTGTGACCAGCACTGTTATATCTTCTTGAGTGGCAACATTATCAAACCACCATCTGGTGGATACTGGCTCTTCTTTAGTTTCATTATATTTGGCAATTTTTTTATCAACATCATTAGCGACTCTAGTCATTGCATTTAACATAGAATCTGAACATAAGGCATAGAAATCAGCACCAGTGAAATTATAAGGACAACTATCAGCCACTTTTTGTAAAGAAATATTTGGATCCATCTTAAATTTTCTAGTTAATGCCTCCAAAATCTTTCTTTGCTTTTCATGTGTATCAGAAACACCTAAATATAGCATCTTATCAAATCTTCCAGGACGTAATAAAGCTTCATCCAACAAATCAGGTCTATTTGTCGCACCAACAACAAAGACACCATCACCACTATCACCACCACTCATACCATCAAGTTCAGCTAATAATTGAGAAACAATTCTATCCATAACACCACCTGAATCACCCTGATTACCTCTCTTTGGTGCAACAGAATCCAACTCATCAAAAAACACAACACAAGGTTTTGCATCTCTTGCTCTTTGGAAAACTTTACGTACATTGGCTTCTGATTCACCAATATACATATTCAACAATTCTGGACCTTTAACACTAAAGAAATTTAATGAGAAATTTGTAGCAATTGCCTTGGCAAGTAATGTCTTACCAGTACCTGGTGGTCCATAAAATAATATACCACTTCTCTTTTTAACCCCATTACTAAACAATTCTGGATGTTTCAATGGCATATCAATCGTATCTAAAATTTCTCCCTTAACCATATCTAGCCCACCAATATCATCCCAAGTGACATTTGGAATTCTTGGAGCACCTATAGCATCACTGAATTTATTTCTAGCATCATTAATAGCTTTCTCAAAATCTTGTGGTATAAGTTTAATTGAATTGTGGTTTAATACATTGGCAATATCAACATTTTGCTCTATAGAAACTTCTTCAAGACGATCAGTAGCTAAATCCTTTGCGTTATCCACTATAGATATCAAATCACGAGGAGTTAAACCAGCACTTTGTAAAGCTAATGAACTTAATGAAACATCATTTCTAAGAGCATATCCTTTGTTGGATTGGAACAAGTATTGGAAGATTTGTTTACGTTCTTCTTCAGAAGGAACAGGAATATCAATTTCAAATCTGAAATTCGAGCGTACTTCGTCAGGTAAACTATCAGGATTATTAGTTGATGCAATAAAGATGGCCCCATCACTTGTATATGATTTTATTAATTCCACTAGTTTAGCAGCTGCAGGACTTGGTTTAGCATTTTGTTGCTCCTGTTTGAAATTTAAGGCTTCGATATGTTTAATAAACACAATCACACTAGAACTGGTTTCCACAATCTTATCTAGCTTTCCTGATAATGTACCAATGGTTTTAAATTCTGATGAAGGATTAAGAATCTCATATCCGTCAACTACTGCAACATTTATACCCAAAATTGCAGCCAAATTATGCACAATGAATGATTTACCAACATTACGATTCAATGAGCTGAGTAAAACGGTAGTACGCAGTTGAGGGTTTGCAATTGATGTCTTGATAAGTTTTCCTAATTGTTTTGCATATGAGAATGTGTTTGGTGAACCTCTTAAATGGTTGAACAGCTCTGGTAATCCAATATATTTCATCCAATTCAGGTCAGTGCTCACCCCAGGTGGTGAATCAGGTATATGACCAGATATAGTCATCTTAATAGATAACGGATCCAAAATAAATTGTTTGGAGTCTCTTTCTGTAGATCCATCAATACTTGCAATCTTAAACCATGCGACTGAATCAGGTTCACCAGTAGGTAATGTTAATAAATCTTTAGCTGTTTCTGGTAATGATTTAGCCAAGATGGAATCAATAGTTACAGGTATCAAGTCACCTGTTGAGATGATTCTAGATACGGATTTGAAATGTGTTGTTAACTTGGCTTGTAATGCAGAGACGTAAAATTTACTCAACGTGATTGGAGATGTTAATTGACTTAAAGTCACATCGGTAGCCAATGGTATATCTGATAATTTTGTTTCTGTTTTTCTAATCTTTACCTTTTCTGGTAATCCATTATTGATCAAAAATATTGGTGAGAAATGAATAGTATTATCTTGATAATGATTTGGTTCGATAAATGTCAACACTTTGATTAATTTTGTGACATTGTCAAAGACCAGCTCGACAAAATCACCACTGTGTACACCAATTTTGGACAAATCATTCACTTTAACAAACGCAAGATGCTCATCATCATCAGTTGCTAAAGGTTGTGGAATAGTATGATTAATGTGTTGATCAAGAGCATGAACTTTGAACTCCCCTTCATGAACTTTAGAAACAGATAAATAACTAGATATATCGAGCTCACTCACAGAAGTAATTAGTTCATCAGCGCTATTTGTGTTGACTGAAAAATCCTTAATAAGTGTTATAGAGGTGTCTTGAGTCAAGAGACCTTGATCAATTGGTTCACATAGTAGTACTTTACCCTGTGACAGTAACTTATCACCTTCTCGGATCAAACTCAAACCCAACTTATCTTTGAAAACCTGTAACAATGCTGTTCCTGAAAACCCTTTCAATAATTCGTATGACTCCTCTGGGAATGAAATGATTGCTCTTTTAGTATTTATTGGTTCAATTGTTGATATCAATGCTTTCTCAATTGTCAAGTTTGAATGGTCTTTAAAACGAGATGAGTCATGTATCTCAATTCTATTTGAACCAACAAGTAACTCATCTTGAACTTCATATATGATTGAAGTGTCATAGATCTTTGATCCAATCACTTTCACAGAAAGATATTTCTCCTTCTTTTCTGAAATCCCAGAGAATAACAAGTCTTTCAAATCGTTTGTTATCTTGACCGAGGAGGAATGTCCCTGCTCTTCTTCAAAGTCAACATTAACCAGTTCCGGCTTAGAAGGAGTTATCCTCCCATTGGATTGAACTGCGCCAGGCATCTTCGCTATTCAACTTGTGCAACAACTGTCTCTAGATGTTTAGATAACAGTTGTTTCTTCATGTCAAGTTTACTTTCACTACACGAAAAACCTGGAGACGAAAAAATGAGCCAAATCATTTTCCGAGACCGAGACCCCACAATGAGGGACTAGACGGGACTAAGATGAGTAGACTAGGTCAGGTAGCTAGACCCTTTGGAGACTCTTAGTTAATTACAAAAATGATATTAACGATATTAAAAGTAAATATTGGACAGTTGATGTGTGTAATCTATGCGTGTATTTACAAGTGTCTCATTTTCTAAACATGTAACTCTTCTCAAGTATCTCCTTTGCCTCATTAACCTTCATGGCCAAATAGGGACTTCCTCCTCTATCAGGATGATTCTGTATCATTAATGCCCTATGTCTCTTTTTCAACATATCTTTATCGAGCTTCATGATCTCATCTCCTTGAATATTCAAAATCTCTAATGCTTCACCTTCTGTCATTTGTCTAGGGTTGAACCCACCGGGGAATCTTTTGAACTGTTCTCGAAGATGGGCATTGATTTTCATATTATTTTGTGTCTGATACTGTGATAACTTAATTCCATTCATCTGTGCAATCTTTATCCTTGAAAGTGATTTGTATTTGGAAAATGCAGCCAAGGTAGACCTCGTCTTGGAATAGCTGTTAATATCTTGATAATAACTTCATCAAACTCATCAAATACTTACCGTTATTGCAATGAAGGTCACACCGACACCTATTATTATGGGCAGCACCTAGAAAGTTGTTAGTTATTATAATGAATCAATACTTCATCTCTATAACATACCATATCGCCTAATTTATGAAACTCGAAGTGTTATAAGTCGACTTTTACAAGTAATAAACGAATCTAAAAGCTCTTCTTTAAAGCTCTTTACAAATAAAAATCGTATTGGTATTCGCACTACTAAGTAAACAGAGATTTAATTTAATTCGTTATAATTGAGGTCATAAAAGGTATATGCTAGTCTATACACAGTATCATGGTGAATATTTCACAGTAGTGTATAAGTATCAACTGCATTTGAATGAGAAGAGCGTTGTAATTCGTAAAGTAATTGTTGTTGAAGCTTTGAATTGCTTTCCAATGCATCACGAACCTCAGGATTAACTGGGAAATATAACCCTTGATTCTCATATGGATCGTTGGATCCTCTGTTTTGTATTGGCAAGAGCCATTCTGTCCATGTATCACCCAATACTGAGTTAAAATTGGCCTTGATTGACCCTAAATTATAAGCATTTCCAAGATCTTTTGATGATGGTTGTTTTGAGTATCTGTAATAACTATCATTAGCAATCTCCAAATTGTTTCTATACCTATTGTAATCATAATACTCTATGGTGGTTAAATTTTTCGATGCAAAATATAGAGTGATTAAAGTGAACAGTCCAACAGCGACCGCCACTGTTAACCCTAATATGGCAAGTAATAAAATATTTATACTGATGTATTGATCATAGTATTCTTCATTATTGAAAAATTCATACAATTTGTATCCCGAAACAATCATTGCAAAGTCTCCAAATAAAACAGTATTAACCAAAAATTGAATGAAAAATTTTTGATTTCTAAAACCAATGCAAGCTGCAAACCATGGACAATGGTGATCCATTTTCAACCAGCATTTATTACAACTTGAACAATGATGACATCTGTCAGGTTTCCATACTTTGCACTTATCACAATATCTGAACTTCCCATTACCTTTAATCATCAGAGAATTATCAATTAAGAAATTTGGTGGTTCATTCACATTACTTTCTAAATCATCACCATCTCTCCTTAGTTCCTGGAAATCTAAAGGTGATCCAGCACCTATATTAATGACTTTGAAATATAAATATATACCTTGAGCTGCAAAATAGAACCCTATAATAGAACATAAAAGACCTGTTATTCCTCCTATAGATGACAGGCATAATTCATAACAAAAGGCATATATGGCCCATAGATAAAGCCCGTTACTCAAAACTTTCGGGAAAAGAGACGCTAGAGCACAACAGAATCTCTCTATTCGCCACATCATTCGCCCCACTATCTCTTTTTCTCAACCAGTTGTTCCATAATAGATTAAGAGTACTGTAGTCAAGTTTGTGATCTAAAATTCAACTGCGCCAAAAGGAGTGCCCTAATCAAATAATGCGCGAATGTGTTCTTCAAATTGGAAGAGACATATATATACAGTTGGATAACTACTCCAACAAACTAATCACCTGTTTTCCACTTCCAATTGTAATAAAAAGGGTTGAATACTGTACAATTGCTTTACAAAAAAACTATTATTATCTAGTTCACCATGAGTTTTGCTCCACAGAAAGGTATTGTTCACGAGTACGCTACCAAAAAGACTGCTTTCGAGTTTGATAACGGTGATAAAGAATCTCCTAATGCCGTCATCTTTATTGGTGGGTTGACTGATGGGTTATTAACTGTTCCATACGTTCCAGATATTCATAACGAGGGTCTCCCAGCTGGCTGGGGGTTATTCCAAATCTTGTTCAGTTCTTCTTATCAAGGTTGGGGTTGTGGCTCATTAGATCGTGATATCAAAGAGATTGGTCAATTAGTTAAATACTTGAAAGAGAAATTAGGGAAAAAGAAAGTCATTTTATTTGGACATTCAACTGGATGTCAAGACTCGATTCATTATTTACTGAAAAAAGGTCAAGATATTGACGGTATTATTTTACAAGCTTCTGTTTCTGATAGAGAAGCAATGGTTATGGGATTCGATGAAGCTGGAGAATCTCTCAAGGAATACAACACAGAAGCAAGATATGTTTTTGAAAAACATGGTCCAACTGCATTTTTACCAGAGAAATTCTCCAAGCAATTCTTTGGTGCTCCAATCAATGCTTATAGATGGCTATCTTTAGCAGAAGTTGGAGGTGATGACGATTATTTCTCATCTGATTTGTCAGATTCTCAATTGGAAAAGACTTTTGGAAAAGTGAACAAACCACTTTTGGTTCTATATTCTGGTGCAGATGAGTTTGTTCCTCCTTCAGTTGACAAACAAGCTATTGTAAAGCGTTTCCAATCGTTCACAGATCCAAAATACTGGTCAAAAGAAAGTGGTGTTATCAAAGGTGCTAAGCATAATATTGGCCCAGGTTCCGACAAAGACGCTGTTGGAACTGTAGCTAAAAAGGTTAAAGCTTACTTGTCAGAAATCTAGTTCTTCTATTTTGAAGTAGTATATATATTTTATATGCAAATTCTCATTGATCTTTTTTCACTTTTGTAACTGGTTTTTGTTGGAATTTCAAATATGCTTCAAATCCAATACCACCAAAAACTAATAGTAATCCTGACCATTGATTCAAGCCTAAATTATGGCCAAATAAGAAAACACTTAGCAACATTGAAATCATTTTTCTTGTGACAGTGACAGTGACTAGAATTAAAGAACCAAATTTCTCCAATGTAACAAAAATGAAAATTTGACCAATAGCACCAAACAATGCATAAAGTGAAATCTCTTTGAGAATCAATGGATAAGTGCGGATGAACTCAATCGAATATTTAAGTTGATTTGATAGGAGTCCTGCATATCCCAATGTTAACCAAAATGACACAAAATTTAGCCCACACATTAAATGAGCACCTGTTAATTGCTTATTATCTCTGAATAAATTATCTTGTGTGGAATTTGTTAACCCATCAAGCACTAATGATATTGATAAGTATAGTAAACCTAATGGAAGGTTCCCACTATTTGTACTATTCGATTTCTTTGATGAATTTCCTAATGTGAAAAGAACAACACCTGCAGTGACAATACCAGCAACTGCATATTTGTATAGTGGGAATTTTCTCTTGTAGAGAACAATATGTACAAGCATAACCGGTATTAGTTTACAACTTTTGGCCAATGTGTATAAAAGATAATCAACATGTTCAACAGATGAGAGACCTATTGGTGAAGATAACGACTGGGTCAATGCAACAATAGTTAATGATTTCAACAATTGGTACTGGAAAACTGATACTCTTTGATCCTTCGCCACTGATATGTCCTTATATCCCACATATATGTATCCAACAATGAACCCAAACAAGTTTTGGATCAAATTTATAAAAAATGGAGCATGAAACACTTCACCTTGTGGTCCAAACTTCTGAATTGATATTTGTTCCTGCAAGTAGCCCCAAGTCAAGAAACTCGCGTATATCCCGCACACACAAACCACCAGCACAGCAGCACTTCTCCCATGAGATACACTGCTCATTTCTCTGGTCCCAATTGTGTCTTTTCAAAGTGTTTGAACAAGTCCATTTTTTGAAGATGATCTGTTCAGAAAACTCATCTGTCATTTAAAATCGGGTCAATCAACCATTTCTGAAAATTTCCTTGACGACGACGAAAACGAAAAAAGGCCATTTAACGAACAATAATACTCAACTAGTTTCCAGGTATTAAATCCACTGGCTCGAAGATGTCTGAAAGTCCATTGGCAATCACGTTTGGGGCCCGTAATAGCGCCTTCTTGCAGACCTCGGATGACTTTAGAAAGCAAAGAGTGAAGGTCACCAGAAGAATCCACAAGTTGAAGGGCTATTTGAAGATTCAAGTCAAAGATACAAAGAATTTTAAACCAAAGAAAATCACTCCGGATGATTATTCAAGTGATGACAAATATTACTTGCTCTCCATATTGGAGGCTGAAAGAGACTACTTGTATGCCTTGGAGATCAAAGCATTGTTGGATTTGAACTCATCTGTTAATGTAAAGTCTAAACAAAAACTATTATCTACAAGACTTAGAAAAGGTTATAAATTATCCCAAACTTTGGTTGATATTTCTCATAATGAGACTGACAAAACAAAAAGACTTGAGATTTTGGTCTATAATGATTTACTTCAAGCATATTTGGCAATCGTATCAAAGAAATGGAAAGTTGCCATTTCATCATATTCATTAGCAAGAATTGGTTTAAAATTTTTGGAGAAACATGGTGAAATTCCAGAAAATAAAATCTTATATAAAGATATAATTGAAGAAACTATTGACGAATCTTTCAAATTGGCAATTTACAGAGATTCAAAATCTATTTCTGTTGATTTGAATGAATATTCCAAAACAGTTGTTAGTCAGTCAGCTTCAAACTCAGATACATATAAATTCATTGACTCACAAGATAGTTCTTTCCTACAAGCTGACCAAGAAGCTGAATTGATCAAGGAGATTGAATGGAGAAATTATACAGCCAAGGTTAAAGATGAGACAACTTCAAGACTATTATCTAGAGCTCAAAATGTTAAGTTTGAAAATTTGGATTCATATGATAATGCTCTTATCTTGTGGCAAGAAGCTTTGGAAAACCATTCAGCATTCATTGCAAAATCTGATCAAAATGATGAAGAACAAGATGATCAGATCTTACTAGCCTATATCAAATACAGTTCATTGATAACAAGATTAAGAAGAGATGACACATTACTTTCCGAAAACAAGAAAGAATCATTGAGGATCTTGGATACAATCATCACTACTATTAAGGAAATCAAAGAGTTGCCTGGTGTTTACTCAGATGATGAATTATTCCAAAACCTGGAATTGCTATCACAATATTATCAAAGTTCCAAATTGAACATCATTGGTCAAACATATTTTGATGATAAATCATACAAAGAATCATTATTACTATCTTCAAAAGCTCTTGAATCATTACAAGATGCTAAATTCACTGTTGAATTTGAATTTATAAATAATGAAACTTTAGGAAATTTACAAAAACAAATTTCAACTTTAAAACAAAACAGTCATGTCCTAGCTCAAATAGAACAAGGTCTATCAAAGGACAAATCAGTTTCTGATGATGTTTATAAATTTGCTAATGATCATAAAAACATTGTTAGTTTCAATATTGAGCCAACTCCGGTTAAACCAGTTCTGTTTGATGTTGCATTCAACTATATATCATACAACAAGGATGAGGACAAAACCCAAATTCAAAAGCAACCTACTAAAGAAAGAACCACATCTGAGGAACAAACAGAAAACAAGAAGAGAGGGATCTTTGGGATCTTTGGTCGTTAAAATAAGTTTGTATATGATGAATCCATAATGTATTTCAATGTCACGTGATTGTTTTTGTAGGTGGCCCAACAATTAAATTAAAGATAATGTCTTTTTATAATTATTATGGCAAAAACAGAATAACTCCTTTATATTCAATAGGTTAATCAAAATAAACATGAGTGATCCTGATCCTGATCGCTGTTTCATATGCCTCGGTGATGATGGAGAGGCTCCGCCATTAGCGAGACCTCATGACTCTTCAAAATTAGTTCGAGTGTGTCCATGTTCACTAAGAGCACATCACAGATGTTTAACAGATTGGGCTGCAGATACTGAGTATAGAACAAGAGAAGAAGGAGGTCCATTTTCCGGAGCTTGGGATACTGGACGTATGGTAGGTGTCACTGTACCATTGATGGGAAGATCTGGGACTGCGGTTTATAAGTTCATTGAGACAAAAATAAGATGTCCTCAATGTGGTGCACCAGTGATTGTATATATTAAACCAAGCAGATTATTAAGTCTATATGGTCTTATCTATAGTTATACTAAGGAAATGTCAAAAGCTTCAGCTATAGCAATTGTTGGGTCTGCTGCGGGATTTGCTTTAATTGTTTCAGTAGGTGGTATTTTCGTATCAGGTGGACTTCAGATGTTTTTATCTATTACTCCTGAAAGTGTTTTATCAAAATTACTAGATTTCAAGTCAAAAAGTTTAGATCAAGAGTTGAAGTCTAATGCCATTGATTTCAAACAATTGTTCTTGATTGGTTCATTCCCGGTATTTTTGTTTGGCTTAAGATCAGATTTATCTTACCTTGATTTATTTTCAACACTTTATCCAATTATGTTCTTCAATGGAACAGTAAAAAACTTCACAAATGCAGGTCCTAAAGCTTACTTATTATTCACAGAGCCTTTGAAGAGATTATATTGGTTCTTTTATTCACTAACGTTTAATAGAGTGTATTATCGTTGGACAAGAGAAGTAAAGCCTATCTTTTTAGCTAATTATTTATCTTCTGAGGATTTAAATGAAATTGAGGAAGAAAATAAAGCTCTTTATTCGCTCAAAGAAAACTCCCATGAGGCTAAAGGAGGATTCTTCAAAAGATTCTTCTCTAATTTCTTTGGAGAATCTACAGAGGAAAAAGCCATATATAGAAAAAAACTATGGAGAGATACCAAGGCAATTTTAACCAGAGATTTTACAGGGGTCTTCCACTCGAAATCGATCTATGTGAAAATATGTACAACAATATTATGGCCATATTTGGGAGGTCTGCTTGGGAAACTATTGTTGAAAGTGGTAAAGATCAATGAATTTTGCAACACGTATGGATCAACTCCTGATGAATCTTTGTATATCGCCAATTTATTAGGTGGTGCGGCCGTTGTACTAGTCAAAGACTTGATCAAATTATATATAGGACGTCAAAAGCTGAACAGCTTCCAGAATTTGGGTTTGGTTGAATTTACCACAGAACCATATCCTGGTCGGTGATGTTTGAAAGTAATCTCTAACTCACTTTAATGAGTGGTTAATACCCTCAATATTTGATGATTAATGGAAATGTATATGACAGCTTACTATTCACGGGTTTTGTAGGCCTGCTGCTTAACTACTCGCGAACGATCTACACTTTTTTTCATTGAAAATGTCAAATTCTTCAAAGCATAAACATCACAACCGTCAAAACATCAACAACAAATTTAAGATCTGGGGAAAGAGCCTATTATGAAGGACCAAGAATCAAATCAAGGGAACAGTCAAGACTCTGCATCACAAGAAAATCACCAGCATTCTCATAATGAAGCTGAAGGACAGCTCGGCTCGAACATCAATAACTACATTCAAAATTTGGATGTAGCCAACGTACTAGCTGTTGATCTAGCCAGTCTTGATAATCATCAGACATATATAGATCCATCAATCGCTGCTGCCTATAAAAGAGCTGCTATAGAAGCCCAGAGAACCAGGGACCAACAAGATGGCCAAACAGAGAATCAAGAGGGTTTGGAATACGAGGGCTCAGATCAGACTCATGAATATATACCTGGTATTCCACCACTTCCACCAGGTGCTGACCCAAAGAAGATGTGTCCATTTTGTCAAAGAACTTTCTCCCATCCAGGATCAATGGGTCGTCATCTTGATTTGAAAAAAGGTACGAGACTACATCCTGCTGATCTAATAGAGAGAATAAGAGCTGATGTGAAAAGGAGAGGAGATGCTGAGAAGGTTAAACAAAGACGTAGGGTCAGAGCAAGAAAATATAATGCTAGGGAAGATGTTAAAGAGAGATCGAAAGTGAAGAGAAGAACAAGAGAGAAAATTGCAAGAGCCAAAAGAGTAGCATTGACAACATTTGTAAATACACTTGGAAAGCCTCAATTACAACCACACCCATCGTTCCCAAGATTGGTGTTGTATTTCCTTTCACCTGATCAATGGCCACATGATCCACCAACTCTTGAGACATATAGATTACTTTGTGGGTTTTTGAACTCCAAATTTCTCGAGGGTCATCAAGGTGAAGAAGTGAGGTTTTATGATGAAATAATGCAAAAAGTTCATACTGCATCTGAAAATTGGTTAACCATTTCTGAAACTTCTAAACAAGAAATTTGGATACGAGAATTAAGAAGAGCAGCAGAGGATTCATTGAGAGGAACTTCGCTATATGATTTGGGAAACAGAGAAAATTGGATCATTCAAGAGGCACATAGACTCGTTGAGACAAATGCTCATAAAGATGAAAGTGATGAAGATCATAGTGATGATGACGATGAAAATGAACAAGATGAGACAAAGAAGGAGAGTCAAAGATCTGAAGACAATATTAATACAGATGCGTATTATAATCAAGACGAGCTAGCAGCTGTCGCTGAAGCGGTTGTAAATAATGCTAATCATCATGATGATTCGCAAAGAAATGATGTGGACAGAAATGAGTCTAGTGCTTTAGATCCTCAACTCATGAACTAATTAATATATTACATTATAGTCCTTATATTATAACAAAACTTACTAATATATAAATTAAAAAAAATAATACTTAAAATCATTGTCATTGTCATGCTTTCAATTACTCTCATTATGATAAAACTTCTTGAAAATAAAGTTAATCAAACAATTGGTATCGAATCTCACCATACCGTCGAATAGTGAAATGGATGATTTGTTCTCAAATTGATATTCCAACAGTTCATCAATTGTCAATGTTGCCAAAGAACCATTAACAGCTAATGTACCACTCTTACTTGAAATAGTGAAAACACCTGGTTCATCACAGTTGAACATAAAGTCAATCTTTGGGAAGTTAAACCCACCGAAAAATGATGTACCTGAGGATCCCAAATTTTGATCCAATCCACGAAGCTCAACCAGTATACCTTTTTCATACAGTCTCTTTGATGAATATTTATAAGCACCAAATTTAGGTAATTTACCTGTTTTTTTCAATTCACGCTCGTAGAAGAATTGTTTAGTAAATGGCATCATCCTCTTGTGTTTTGTAGGTCTTGATTGTAATTCCTCCATAGACTTATCAATATGATGGTTATATGCATTCAATTGATCTTTCAAGAATCTTCCCTTTTCACCAAGTCTAATCAATGTATTCTCAGCAATGGATAATTGTTTCTTACGAGAGATTCTTTGATCATGTTTAGTCTTGATATCATGAGCAATTTCATTCAAAAGGATTTGGAATGAATCTCTTCTTGTGACACGACCCATTGCTTCCAACTCCAAGATTCTTTCTAATGATAATTGCTTCAATTTATGGTATGTGATATTACTCAAGTCACCCAAAAATCCTTGACCATCATTAACGTACTCACTCACGCGATTCATTTGTATATCCTTATTTTCATTGCTAATGATTTGTTTAAATTTAATTTCATGAATTGCATCAATCTTGGATCTTAAAAGGTCATAAAGGTCATTCTTGTCATCTTGAACTTGAATCATATATAATACACATCTCTTAGCTTGCATGAATAAAGCTTTGACTTTAGTATCTTCAGGTGATGATTTTATAGTTGAAGGGTTCAAACTCAAAGTGTAAAATCCACTTATTCTTGAAATATCATTGGCATTATTGGATTTGAGTTCATGTAAAATTTCTCTCAAAGTATCATCATTTAAAGGAGCAACAATATCAATTTCTTGTCTAATTAATGAATCAATTGATAACATATCGGAAATTCTCAAACTTAATTTTGGTCTGTTATGAGCAGTCATATCATCATAAACTGTCATATTGTAAACTGTATCAATTTCACCGACATCAATGATGCTTTTAATCAATGAGCGAACACCATCGACTGAAGAATTGATGAACTTGTTCAATGGTTGCAAATAAATGTTGTCTGATCCAAAAGGTTTCATGATGAAAAGTTGAGTCAACAACTTGGAAATACCTGTCAAGTTTTTCTTTGCATTATGTGAGACATTGATTGGTGATATCTTATAGAGTTCAGGAGTGTCCAGAATTGAGCTGATATACCCATTAATCAAAACAAAACCAGCATTTGCTAAGTGGTCTTGTTCCAAATTACTTGGGTATTTTTTCACCGAAGTTTTATATGCACTGGCTGCTAGAACTCTAATATGAATTGGTAGTTTTTCGAACTCATCATTCAAAATACGGAATATCTGTGAACCAAATTCCCTCAAGTGTTGCAAATTTGCAATGAAAGTTGCCTTTGTGTCTGGATCCTCAATAGCCTTGTCAACAGGAATTGATCTTGGGGTATTATGGACAAGTTTGTATATCATTACAGGATCAGCTTCAACATCCAACTGTGAGTCACTCATTATGTTTTCAACCATTCCACCAAACATGCCAACCAGTGGTTTCACTTGAGTTTCATTGAAAGTCTTGAGTAGCTTTTGCCATCCAGAGTTATCTTGTTTTTGTAAGTCATCAATTGAGTGTGATTTTGTTATATAATGTTTCAATGTTGACTCAATTAAACTCACAAACAAATACTCTTCTCTTGTTGGAAGTTCTTCGGATCTTAAATTATTAAAGATTTTGATTGCAACATCTGCACCACGATAATCGCTATAAATCAATCTAGTCAAATAAGATGGTTGAGTTTGTAACAAGTAGAAAAACTTTTCGTAAAGTTCCATTCTTGTCTTTGCCTTTCTATTCAAAGAAGTAACATCAACTGTTGAATGGTTTCCAACTTGGCCTGAAAGATCAGTATTCTTTTGAAGTAAAAGTTCATCCAATGTGATTTTATTCTTTTGTAACAAAGCAATTTTCAAATCAAGTTGACCAATATGCTTCTCAAGAGATTCGTTTGAGGCAGTTTTCTCATTAATGGATTCTTTAATTCTTGTCAAACTAACTTCTTCTTCAAAATCAACGTCACTGTTATTTAAAAGATATGCAAACTTCTTAATAACAGACAATGGAGGATTTTCCATTGAGATCAATGATTTATATGCATTACCAAGATAGTTACCTCTAATGAAACTTTGAATCTTGATAATAGCAGGTAAATGTTGTTTATAGTACTCCATAACCTCATTTTTGGCTCTTCTGTATAGAAATCCACGAATGGATGATTGCAACCCAACAGTTTCATCATAATACATATCTAATGTATCCAAAAACAAATCGAATCCAAATCTTGAAAGAACACCACGGACGCTCGATTGGACATTAATAACGGATGTGGTTGCCTCGTCCAAACGTCTTTTGGTTTCAGCATAATCTGCTCTGACTATTTTACCTTTCATAAAGGCACATAATTCACGCAATCTTGGTTCTTCTTCATCCAACACATCTAAAATATTGTTTAATTTTTTTCTACCAAATCCACCACGAGCAATAGATTGAAGTTCTATAAGTTGTGGAGTAACATTAGATAAAACAGCATATTTGATATCAACCTCCCTTCTGACTCTGTTGGCTCTGATTACTGATTGTAATATTCCAATGATATCTTCTGCAGAATGAGCTTCGCTAACAGATGTTCTAATTTTCTTGGTATAAAGAACACGACGAATCTGTGCTTGAAATTTAGTAATTGAATCTTCTGCAATATAGCTTTTCTTTGTTCTTTCATGAATCACAAATCTTCTTGCGGCTGTTTGGAGATCGATTATCTTGTATTCGTTCTTCATTAATGCCATTTTAATTTCAAAAACATGATCTCTGATCTTCTTCCCACGACATATACTTTGCAATGCAATTGTCTTGTCATCTGGTTGAGCTTTTGTAACAGAACTAATTCTTCCCTTTTGTAACTTGGTTCTGATAGCAGATTGTAATCCCACAATATTCGACTCGTATGTGATAATAGATGAGGTATCACTAAAGTATCTTCTCTTGACAATAGCCCTTCTCACTAGGGATTGAAGTTGTACAATATCTTCTGACATTGACTTCAAAATGATTCTATCCACAAACATGCCATATCTGAAAATTGAACCTCTTGAGATAGCTTGAAATCTAATGATGTTTCTCAAGTATTCAGATTCTGTTAGTCTCTTGTTCTTTGTAGGTGACACATTGTAACCAGAAACTAAGGAATCTTCGAAACCATCATCCAAATCTTTAGTATTAATAACTGGTGCTGCTTTTTTCAACGAAGAAACTTTATTTAGTTGGAAAGCTGGTACCTTATCCTCAATTGGTGTTTCAAGGAATGGACTTTCTGTGTATCTGCCAATGATTTTCGAAGGTGACTTTAATGGTGTTGTGATATCTTCCTTTAGTGATGGAATGCTTAACTTTTTTGGACTTTTTGGTATTTCACGACCAAATTGTTTATTCATTGAATCAAAGTTTGGAAGACTAACGCCTGATAAGTTCTGTTGAGATTTCTTTATTTCTTCCTCAGAGAAGTTTAACATCCCATCCAACTTGTTGATTAAAGGAGCCTGTTCATCTTGTGATAACATGAAACTCAAGGCGTGGATACAGAATATGACTCTTGGAATATTTTTTTTATCATAAAGATCAGTGAGTTCAAATCTGAAAATGTCTGGCATCTTCACGAAATCCAAGAAATGGAAGAATACATTAATGTTTTCTGTATGTTTAAATTGAAGTTTTGCTCCAGATGGGGTGATTCTTTTGACAATCTCTGGTTTGAAAGCTTTTGTCAATTTTGCTAATATGACACCATCTCTAAGGGCATCATTAGCTAACTCTGAAGCGGATTGAATTTCCTCACCAATACATTTTTCAATCCACTCTTTAGCCTCACCAATTCTACAGAGATAATCATACGCTTTTTTCTCTTTTCCTGAATATGAATTTGAAGTGGTTGTAGTTGTAGTTGTGGTCTCAACTGGCTTGAAAGTTGTTCTTTTCAAAGGAGAAGGGCTATCCAATTTTAGCTCTGCAAAGGACTTTTGTAGATTATCTCTTTTTGTACTGTTTTCTCTCTCCAACACCAATCTCTTTACCGGTGAGACTTTTTCGATTGGAGTCTTTTCAAATTCGTTGTCTCTGAACTTGGTAGGACTCTTTGGAGTAGTTGGCACTGGTGTGTTGAGTTTCACTGAAGGCTGTAACGGCCCACCGATTGTCTCCAGATATCGAGAAGCGACGTGCTTCTTTGGAGAGGACGAGCTGCTAGTGGACATTACCCCTGTCTTCTCTTCCACGTTCTTGTCCTGTGCGTTATGAGCTCCAAACTGATGGTTCCTGAATACTCTTTCCAAAGCTGTTGGAAATGTTTTGAAACGAGATTCGAAAAGTAAACAAAAAATCTAATTGTTGTTGCCTCAGAAACAAAACATAACTGTTAAGGGCAGTAAATTACCAAATGATTACATAATCTTATGATGAAGAAATACTAGCGAATGCTTCTCTCAAAAGGGCTTTCGACTGGATGGTTTGAAAGAACAAGACTCTTCGGGAAGTTCCATCCACTTTTGCGCAGACACTGTGATTGATCATTGAGTTGGTGAGGATAGAGCTACTGGAGTTGATAGGAATCCCAGCTGGAAGGAAAGATAAGGGGCCCTTGTTTGAGATACATTGACTGATCATTAAGCGCGAAGTGAACGAGTCTGAAGCACAAGATATCTCTTTTATGACTAGAAATTCATAAGGCGTGTAATGGAGACACATATAGATTGCTTGCTTCATCGGGCAAAGAAGGTGAACTTTGAGTTTAACCAGTCGGATAAATATATTGAGCAGTTCAAAACAGATGAATACTATTCAAAAGTTGGAAATAGACTTGATGATCTATTAAGGATATCTTATTTCCTTGTTAAATTTTACATATCTACACCCCCAAAATACAAACCATCTAAAAATTTGAATATAAAAGGTGAAGTCTTAACTCCATATGAGGAAGAAGAAGTTGAAATCCCAGCACCTCTTGAATATGATGATGAACATTTCTCCCTATACACATTGGATGATCTCCCAGCTGAGATTGAATCAGAATTTGATTTCAATTACTTTGCATTCTATTCATTCTTATCATATCTTAAACCAACTTTTTATTTCATTAATGATTATGAGCTTATACCGAAGGGAAGATCAGAAACTAAAAGAGAAAAAGTAACGAGGGTGTTGGCGAATTTAGTTTTATTATTATCATTTGTTCGTTCATTTAATGAAAAACATACAAAAGATATAATAATTGTTATTTCAAATTTATTCTCTAGATTTGAAAAATTATTTACAATTTCACATGATGAATCTTATGATAATTATGTTTTTTTCCAAGAATACCCTAATCAAGCTGCTTTATACACAATATTCCTATTACTACATGACGATCAATCACTTGATGATTTGAAAGAGAATATAAAGATTATTTTCACAACTTATGAGACGATACCAGAATGTGATGATTATCGTACTGCCTTGCAAGCTCATAGATTTACATTGAAATCTTTATTAAATTCCTCGGAATCATCGAAAGAATTTAAAGATAAATTGAGTGAACAATACAAATTATCTGATTTTAAAGAATCTCTTTTCAAATTATCCAAGACATTAGCTAATAAGATTATAATTGAAGTTCTTGAATTATCAACAGTGGACCGACCATTCTTATCAATTAATTATGAAGTTGAACTAGTTGCATTGGAGGAAGAAATTAAAAATATAGAAAGTAAAACTAAAGAAGTTGCGGAACAAGAAAAAGCTGAATTACGGAAATCTTTCTTGGATGAAATACAATCAAAAGAACGAGAAATTGATATTTTAAATCAAGAAATTAAATTAAAAGATGAGAATTATTTAGATTTAGAAAAACAATTAAATGATGAAGCTAAAAGAAAATCAAAATCATTAACATCTTTTGCATCTGAATCTCAATTTAAAGATGTTTATCCTGAACTTTATAAAAGTATAAGTGTAAAAGGTTTTAAAATGGCTAGTCAAAAATTTTATGGTCAATTAACTGAATTAGAAGATCAAATAGCTAAATTCAAAGCTGCAGAAAGACGTCACAAGGAAGAAGAAGATAAACTCAGACGTAAAATAGATGAACTCACTCAACAACAACAACAACAACAACAGCAACAGCAACAGCAACAGCAACAGCAACAACAGCAAGAAGAAGTTATTGAACCAGCACCACATTGGAATTATCAAGAACCTCAACCACAAGGTCCAATAAGAGGAGGATCTATTGAAGAAATTGGTCCAGGATATGGTGGTAGAAACGGGTTTGCATCATATGAAGATAATAGAAGAGGTGATTATTATCAACCAAATTCATCAGGTCCAGTACGGTATAATGGGAATTCAGGTCATCCAAATGGATATAGACCTCCACCACGTTATAACTATTAAAATTAGTTATAATTTTGCTATGAAGAAAAGAAGAATAGAAATTTTGTAATATTTGCTAATTTATATAATCTTGTAGATTAATTAATATTTCTTGTAGTTTACCCATTTGTAAAAATTCTGATAAGGAGTTATCCTTTTCTGTTAATGACGATTTTATAAAATTCTCACTTGGTCTTCCAGGAGAATCAAAATCATTAACATGAATAAAATCATTCTTAAATATTAATTTTGAACAATTTTCAATTATTGCATTATTTGAATTAATCATTGGAATTATTATTGAATTTTGAGAATCATGTATTCTTAATTGATGACATTTAACAAATATGATCGAATCTTTCATCTCAAATATGAATGCTGGACCATTAGATTCAATAAATATTATTGAATTTGTTATTTTCCGAAGAGTTATAGATTCTAAATTTTTGAAAACTATTACTGAAGATTCAATATCTTTAACAAACACTTTTGATTCATTTTCTATAATCTTAGTGGTATTATGAACTGATTTCAACGTAGGTTCAATCTCAGCATCATCTTCAAATTGGATTGAAGCCACCACTTGTGGGTTTTTTGGTTGTGGTTTCTTGGAAAATTTAAATCTTCGTTGTGGTGTAGCCTTCTTTTCAACCGAATCTAACAATGATCGTATTTGCTATTATGTTAGAAATTCCTTCTTTAATGAACATCAATCAATTTAACTCACTTCTGAATATGATAATTGTTGATATGTCGGTAATAAATGAGAGACAGATTCTATATTTTTTTGTAAGTTTATTATTCTAGTTTTCAATTCTGTCAAATCTGATGAAGTTTCTAAAGATGATTGAATTTCTGAAAATGTTAGATATTATCGATCCATATGATCTTAAGGATACATACTTTTGGATTCTCTATCGAAATCATCATGTATTTCATTTATATCTATCTTCCCTGACATGTTTTCCTTCATTGTTTTCAAATGGAGCTAGTTATACTCTTAACATACTTCGCGATATTTTTTCGTGTTGTTGATCTTTCTCAAAAATTACACAAATCTACAATTTTTTTTAAAACGCAAGACCTATATATATTAAAAAGGGGTAATTATAAATTCAAGAATTAAATAATTTAATCAACTTCTTCCATTTCGGTTTCAGCAGCTTGTTCTTCAGATGGAGCTTCAGTGGAAGCTTCTGGTTCAGAAGCAGCTGGAGTTTCATCTTCATCAATGTTCAAACCTAAAGAAATTAATCTGTTGATTCTTGAAGCAAATGAAGTTGGTTCTTCTAAAGTGAAACCAGAAGTTAATAAGGCAGTTTCATATAACAAAGTGGTTAAATCTTTAACAGTTCTATCTTGAGCACCATCAGCTTCAACTTTGTTTTTCAATTCTTTAATAATTGGAGATTTTGGTGAAATTTCAAAAATTTTCTTTGAAGCCATGTAACTTGACATTGAAGTATCTCTTAAAGCTTGAGCCTTCATGATTCTTTCCATGTTAGCTGACCAACCGAATTGAGCAGTTCTAATAGCAGCTGGAGCATCAACTAATTTATGAGAAACAACAACTTTTTCAACTTGATCACCCAAGATTTCTTTCAAAGCTTTAGCCAAATTTTCAAATTCAGCTTCTTCTTTTTCTCTTTGAGCTTTTTCTTCATCAGTTTCTTCTAATTCGAAATCTTTAGTAATATCAACCAATTTTTTATCTTCAAATTCTTTTAATTGAGTGAAGGCATATTCATCAATTGGATCAACCAAGAATAAAACTTCAAAGTTTTTAGCCTTCAAGATATCCAAGAATGGAGATTTTTCAACAGCTTTTAATGATTCACCAGTGATGTAGTAAATATTTTTTTGATGTTCTTGCATTCTGGTGACATAATCAGATAATGAAGTAGTTTCTTCAACTGATTTAGTAGAGTTGTAACGTAATAATTTAGCTAAAGCTAATCTGTTTTGAGAATCTTCATGAACACCTAATTTAATGTTTTTACCAAAAGCGGTGTAGAATTTATCAAATTGTTCAGCATCTTCAGCAATTTCGTTGAAAGTTTCAATCAATTTCTTGACAATGTTCTTTCTAATAACCTTCAAGATCTTATTTTGTTGTAAAGTTTCTCTTGACAAGTTTAATGGTAAATCTTCAGAATCAACAACACCTTTAACAAATGATAACCATTCTGGGATTAATTCTTCAGCTTCATCAGTGATGAAAACACGACGAACGTATAATTTGATGTTGTTCTTCTTCTTTTTAGATTCAAACAAATCAAATGGAGCTCTTTTTGGAATAAACAAGATAGCTTTAAATTCTAATTGACCTTCAACAGAGAAATGTTTAACAGCTAATGGATCTTCCCAATCATTTGAGATTGATTTGTAGAAGGCATTGTATTCTTCTTGAGTAACATCACTTGGGTTTCTAGTCCATAATGGTTTAGTTTTGTTTAATTCTTCCAATTCAGTAACAGTTTCTTTAATTTTTTTTGGTTCTTTTTTTTCTTTATCTTCTTCTTCATCAACTTCTTCTAATTTTGGTTTTTTATCATCTTCTTCATCACCTTTTTTTTCTTCTTCAACTTCTGGAGCATCTTTTTCAACTTCTTTAGTAACAACTAATTGAATTGGATAAGAAACAAATTCAGAATGACGTTTAATAACTTCTTTAATTCTTTTTTCATCCAAATATTCCAATTGATCTTCTTTCAAGAATAATCTCAAGATGGTACCACGTTTAATTCTTTCATTAGTTTCATCTAAAGTAACAGTGAATTTACCACCAGCATTTGATTCCCAAACATATTGTTCATCATCATTATTTTTGGAAATAACTTGAACTCTATCAGCAACCAAGAATAAAGAATAGAAACCAACACCGAATTGACCAATCATAGAAACATCAGCACCAGCACTTAAAGCTTCCATAAATGATTTAGTACCAGATTTAGCAATAGTACCTAAATTATTAACTAAATCAGCTTTAGTCATACCAATACCTGTATCTCTAATTTCCAAAACTTTTTGTTCTGGTTTTGGAGTGATTCTAATGAATAATTCAGGTTCAGTTTCTAATTTTGATTTATCAGAAAGAGCTTCATATCTAATTTTATCTAAAGCATCAGAGGCGTTAGAAATCAATTCTCTTAAAAAGATTTCTTTATTTGAATACACTGTATTGATGATTAAACTCATCAATTGAGTGATTTCGGCTTGAAATTCATATGATTCTGCTTTGGACATTGTGATTGACTAAAATTGAACCGCTGTGTTCTTGATCTTGTAAATCAACCTTTTACACTTTGTAAAAAGTTGGTGGATATTCTTCATTTATATCTTTTTTTTTCACATCGTTGACTTTTTTCGTTGTTCATATTGAGATTTTCTCTAGAACATTCTACGGGGCCCATACAAAAAATTATGGTGAAAACGAGAAATTAACTAGAGAGATTCTTCAGATAGATTGAATAGTGTTTAAAGTCATGAAACACCTCACAATGAGTTAATTGACTCTATCTTTAACTAATTATAGCATTAGTGATTATATATAGTGGGTGCTAGTTAACTATGGGTGAATTACCCTTAATACTTCCCATCTGGTACGGGCAGAAAGGCTATATGCCAAAAATATTCAGGTTACATTCTTTCTACAACTTTCTAGACACATAAATGATCACATTCTACACACTTTTTCGATAAAATAGTGTATTAATTACTAAGTCTAGGCCCATTTGACTGTACAGGAAAGGCCTATGATCTTCTAAGAATTTTATGTTTAAACCAATGACCAATGACATCTTCATCATCAGTACTTTCTTCTAATTCTTTTCTTTCAACATCATCAACTGCAACAACACTATGTAATTTATGATCTCTTAATAATAATCCAAAGAATATCAATAAAATACAAAAACAAGTACCAACTGTACACAAAATTTTTTGAATATATCTGTAAGCATGCACCACAGCTTGTCTTTCCACCGTGTCCCAAGTATATGTAACAATAAATTTAAAAGGTGAACCATAAGCCAATGCAACAAGTTCTGGATCATCTAACTGTTTTGCCAATTCTTTTGGTAAGATATTAGTCCATAAAGCACCAGAAACTGCAGAACCAATACTTGTACCAATACTATAAGAAGCTAAATAAGTTGCTAAAACACCAGCCATATGTTGATGATTAACACAAGTTTGAATAGAACATTGAACTAAATAAGTTGTGAACCCAGCTGCAAGACCTAATAAACATAAAGAACCAATAATACCTGAATGACTTGAATCATCACCACCTCTAAATTTAATTAATAATCCCATAGCTAATAACCACATTGAACAACCAAATATAATAAAAGCTTTCAATTTTCTAATTTTTGTTAATACTAACCCCACAATAATACCAACAATAACACTAACAAAAGAATATAATTGAACAATTCTTGTAGCACTTTTAACAGATTCATTATTTGCCACGATTAAAACAGTATACATATAATCACCTTGTTGATACCAAATAAAATTAACTAATATAGCCATTGCTAAAGCAGCATAAATACCACGATTCTTGAATAAATAACCTGGAATTATAGGGACTCTTGCAAATTTTGATTCCCATAATATAAATAAAGGTAATGCAACACACCAACCTAAAACTTCAGGTACGATAATTTTTGCATGTTTCCATTCAGATTTAATACCACCACCAAGTGTAAATGGAACTAAAATTAATCCAAATACTAAAACAACTAAAATTAATCCAATTAAATCTAAATTCCAAAAAAAAGTTTCAATTAAATAATTTTTCCAACCTAAAATTTGTAATTGAGTTTGTTGTGATTGATTTATTCTTTGTAAATCACCATTTTTTTTAGCCATCCATTTCATGTGTAATAAACAAATCACTAATGGAATACAACTTAATGGTAAAATAAAAGCCCACATACCAATCCCAAATTTCCAATTTAATCCACCAACTGCAGTTTGAACATTACCTGAAACCCAAGTATTTATAATAAAAGGACTTGCAACAGTAAAACTTGCAATAACTCTCCAATTTAAATTTGAAAAATCAGAACTTAAAACTTCAAGTGATAATGCTAAAGAAGTTAAACCTAATGAATAAAAAACTGCACCAGCTGCAAATTTTTGAACATTTGTTGCTTGAGATTCAATAATTGTACCAACAACATATAATATAACAGTTATTATAATTAAAGATAAACGACCGAAAACATCACTAATACGAGCAAAAGCTAATTGACCAGCAGCTGCAATAACAGCTTGAATACAATTAACAGTTGAAAGTAAAGAATGAGTTGAATATGAATTTTGAGCATAAGCTAAATTAACAGAACGAACAGAACTATCTAATCCATAAACATAAGCAACAAGAAATATTGAAAAAAATAAAATTGATTTATAAAAAGGATTTGAATAAGTTTTGGAATATGCTTCAATTTTTAAGACACCAATTGTTTTTTGAATTGTTTTATCATCTTTTGAAGTTATTGGAGCTTGGGTTGGTTGATCATCATCAATCTCTTTTGAATCAAGAGTTGGATATTTAAAATCGTCAGTTTCAGTCATTTATATATTGATATAGGTATTAGAGAATAAATTTTAAAACATAAGGGTACCTTTTAACGGTTTTTATAAGAAATCTCTTTAAACTTTATGGTATAAAAAAATTTCTGCATCAGTAGAAGTATTGATATGTATCTCTTAATTCAAATTCCAAGCACCGACTCCCACTTGTCATGGGAATCATTCAACGTATGTAACGAAGTAGTATGAATCTCGACTCGTATTAGGGAATGACTTTTTTCGTAAGTATTACAGACATAACCATACATAAAAACATGGGCCATAGATCTTTACTTTATGTGCATATATCCATTCCAAGAACGTTTTTGGGTGTAATTAATGCCTTTCCTTTTGTTAATGTGGCAGTAAACATTTTTATACCTTACTTAATTATACTAAGTATATACATTTTTGATCGGTGTTTTTTCAATTATTATTGGATCGTTATAATCTCTGGGCATATTTTAAGCTTAAAAGTCATTTCATAAATTACCGAATGATAGAAATAATGATGATTAAGTGGATTGATTGATTGATTATTCTATTGATTAATTCCATTAATTAATTGATTGATTAACTGTTTGAGATTCATAATGCATTGAATCTCCAGATAGTTTATTCTACCGGTCGTTGGCGGCCTTAAAAGTAACTCTCATAAATATGTCCGAGGCTTCATTCAGGGTTCAAATAATTAAAATAAATAACCAATTGGATCAATATAAATTAAGCAACTCAGTAATAAGCTTGATTAATCTACAGATGAGTACTTGATGGCATTCTTCGGAATTCTACTGCAACAGTACCGTTGAATTTAATTATGGAATTTTAATATATAGCATAACTTATCTGGTGATTTATATGGCCAGAATCATGACCAAAGCTCATCAACATGATCCATAACTATTTTATATTGAAATTATATCTATTATTAATTAGTTGTATGAGTAATGGTTCATATTATAGGTATGTACTTCATTAGATCAATTATATATAATTTTTATACGCCTTTAAGGGCCACTGGTTGTAGTAAATTCGCTGGTGATTAATTATGGCACAATTATCTATATAATCTCATTTCGGAAAGGACACTATTTGTTACAACACAATATTAACCACTTTAATTGATTAGTTATTTAAAAAGCACTACACCTAGGCAACTATCTAGTTGATCCTTAATCCTTAACGTAAATCTCTAATTGATCTACTGATGTATATGCTCAACATGTCTTTATACCCAATATGTATTTATATTATGTAATCGGCTATAGAGCTATATTATATGCACTCTTAAAAACAAGCTGCTTTTGCCCAGTGAAAAAGGAATTAAATATATGCCTGATAATTATTCTTTTAAATCCCTTTTTATTATTAAGAAATCAATCAATCAATTAATAAATTAATTGTATTTTTATTTAATCATTAAAACGGGTTTGGTATTCCCAATTAGGAAATATTCCTCTTTGGGACATTTCGCGTGTTTTTATTTTATTTTTCATTCGATCGAGAAAAATTATTGGAGTTTTTTTGAATTTGATCTAAACGAGAGAAAAAGGGTATAAACTATTTGAATTAATTTATTAATTTATTACCTCAACATTCGTTTTAAATAATGGGTAAATTAACACAATTGGTTCTACATCCAATAGAACTGAAATCAGCTATTCAATTGTATGTGAAATATTTAATACATTCTCAATTAGCTCATTCTAACATTCTTTAGAAAATTCTTTAGACAAAGTCTTTATCCAAGAGATGATTCAAAAGAAAATCCAGAATTAAAAAGATGTTGGTATTTATTGAAAAAAACTTCACGTTCATTTGCTGCTGTTATTGAAGAATTACATCCTGAATTAAGAAACGCAATCATGTTATTTTATTTAATATTAAGAGCTCTTGATACAATTGAAGATGATATGACAATTGAAAAATCAATTAAAATTCCATTATTACGTGATTTTTATAAAAAATTATCAACTAATGATTTTACATTTAATGGTAATGGACCAAATGAAAAAGATCGTATTGTCTTGGTGGAATTTAATCAAATTTTATTTGAATTTAAAAAATTAAAATCTGAATATCAAGATGTTATTAGAGATATAACTGAAAAAATGGGGAATGGTATGGCTGATTATATAGAAAATGAAAATTTTAACGCAAATGGGTTAGAAACTATTAAAGATTATGATTTATATTGTTATTATGTTGCAGGTTTAGTTGGTGATGGTTTAACAAGATTAATTGTTTTAGCAAAATTTGGTGATGAAATTTTGTATAAAAATCAAAATTTTTTAATTGGTATGGGATTATTTTTACAAAAAACAAATATTATTAGAGATTATGAAGAAGATCAAAGAGATGGTCGTTCATTTTGGCCAAAAGAAATTTGGTCAAATTATACTAATGATTTAAGTTTTTTCTTAAAAGAGGAAAATTATCAACAAGGTTTATATTGTATTAGTGAATTAGTTGCAAATTCCTTGGAACATGTTATTGATGTTTTACAATATTTATCATTATTAGAAGAACAAACAAGTTTTAATTTTTGTGCAATTCCTCAAGTTATGGCAATTGCTACTTTAGAATTAGTTTATCAAAATCCATTAATTTTCCAAAAAAATATTAAAATTAGAAAAGGTACAACTTGTTATTTAATTTTAAATTCAAGAAAATTTATTGATGTTGTTGGAATTTTTAGATTTTATATTAGAAAAATTCATCATAAATCAAATCCAAATGATCCAAATTATCTTAGAATTGGTACTTTATGTGGTAAAATTGAACAATTTATTGAAAGTATGTATCCAAATCATATACCACAAGGTGTTGTTATAAATGAAACTTCAATTATAAAACAAGTTGCTAAAAGAAGTAAATTTGATGATGAAATAACTCCAATTATTAAAATTGAAAATTTAAAAACAAATATTACAATAAGTGTTGTTACTTTATCATTAATTTATTTAGTTTCAAGATTAATTTAACAGGAGGTACTTGTATTGCTCTAGGACTTATTAGATGTTGAATTATTCCATGTGTCAATTGGTTTTATTTGTAGACAATAACAGAAGCGGCTTAGTTAATTTGTTCCCTATCATCACCATCCGAAACGATCATTTCCTTCCGTTCCGATTATTGAAATTATCATCGATTCCAGTACAGTTTTAATGAGTCCTGGTTTTATGGAACAAGGGATAATTAGTTAGTTATGGGTCCATCTGGCACTACTTTCCCTATTGGGCAATTAGGCCCATGGCCCAATTGATCGGAGAGGCACTAATCAATCCACTTTGGTTCGCCAATTAGAAAGTACTTGGGAATGTGGTACAAAGGGTGTTTATAGGCACTTCGGAAGTGATTTTTAATCCTTACAGCCTATATCCGTAGTGGCTCTCATAGAAAATAGTCTTCTTTAGTAATACCTGTTTTTATAGTCTTTTGATGTTGATGTTTGTTTGTTGTTGTTTTTTCGATAAAGCCATTTTTCGAGAATCCGTTCGGGTTTAAAAATTAAGCCAAAAATGTAAAATTTAATTAGCAAAGATGATTAATTGACAGCTACTTTTTTTATATAAAAATATTTAAAAATGCAAATTTCTACAGTTTTTTGGATAAATATATTTCAGAATTAATAAAACAATTATAATTATAAGTGTATTCATATCCTGTTGATTAAAGTGTTGCTCGAGTGTGGAGACTTGCATATATATATATAGAGAGAGAGGTAAAGCATACACCACAGTAAAGAGTAAAAACAATCAGGTTACTTTTTACCAAAAATGAGTGTTGAATCATTCCAACCAACTAATTCTCAATCAAGAGGATTTGATGATCGTCAATATGAAGATGCCGCTTCAGATTATGAAGAAATTGCTAGAATTGTAACAAATTCTCAATCTCAACAAGATGGTGGTGTTATTAGTAAATTAGAAACTTTAACAAAACAATTATCAAGAAGAACTGCAAGAGATAATTCTCCTTATGAAATTGATCCAAATGATTTTGATTTTCAAAAAATTTTATCACATTTCTTAAAATCTGCTGATGAACAAGGTATTCATCTTAGATCAACTGGTGTTGTTTTCAAAGATGTTACAACTTTAGGTGTTGATTCTGCTTCAAGTTTTGCTCCAACTGTTGGAGATATTGCAATGGGTCCATTAACAATATTGCGTAAAATTAAAGAAAAGAGAAATCAAAAAAATAGAAAAATTATAAAAAATGTAACTGGGGTGGTTAAACCTGGTGAAATGTGTTTAGTCTTGGGAAGACCAGGTGCTGGTTGTTCAACTTTATTGAAAACAATTGCTGGTGAACATGATCAATTCATTAGTGTTGATGGTAATATTCATTATGATCATATTCCTCAACATGAAATGATGAAAAAATATAAATCAGATGTCATTTATAATGGTGAATTAGATATTCATTTCCCTCATTTAACTGTTGATCAAACCCTAAGTTTTGCAATTGCTTGTAAAACTCCACATACAAGAGTTAATAATGCTTCAAGAGATACTTATATATCTGCTTCAAGAGATTTATTAGCTACTATTTTCGGTTTAAGACATACTTATAATACAAAAGTTGGTAATGATTTTGTTAGAGGTGTTTCAGGTGGTGAACGTAAAAGAGTTTCAATTGCAGAGGCATTAGCTACAAAAGCAACAGTTTATTGTTGGGATAATGCAACAAGAGGTTTAGATGCTTCTACTGCTTTAGAATATGCAAGAGCTATTAGAACTTCAACTAATTTAACAAAATCAATTGCCTTCATAACAATTTATCAAGCTGGTGAAAATATCTATGAAACTTTTGATAAAGTTACTATATTATATGATGGTCGTCAAATTTATTTTGGTCCTGTTACTGAAGCAAAAGAATATTTTGAAAAAATGGGATTTGAATGTCCTGCACGTCAATCAACTGCTGAATTTTTAACTGCTATAACTGATCCTTTGGGAAGATTCCCTAAAAATGGTTTTGAAAATAGAGTTCCAAGAAATGCAGATGAATTTGAAGAATATTGGCATAATTCAAAAGAATATAAAATTTTATTAAATGAAATTCAAGATTATGAATCAAAAACTGATGCTTCTGAAACAAGAGAAACTTATGATAAATCTCTTTCTCAAGAAAAACCAAAAACTCATTATCGTTATACTGTACCAATCAGTCAACAATTAAAATTATTAACAAATCGTGGTTTCCAACGTATTTATGGTGATAAAGCTTATACAGTGACAAATTGTGTTGCTGCTACAATTCAAGCTTTAGTTGCAGGTTCTCTTTATTGGAATACTCCAACTGCAACAAATGGTGCTTTTTCAAGATCTGGTACTTTATATTTTATGATTTTATATTTTTCTTTAATGGGTCTTGCTGAAGTTTCTGGTCAATTTGCTGATCGTCCAATTTTATTAAAACAAAAATCTTATTCATTTTATCATCCAGGTGCTGAAGTTGTTGCTGCTGCAATGACAAAATTCCCCTTTAAATTATTATCAATAACAATTTTTTACATCATTATTTATTTCCTTTCAAATTTAACTCGTGATGCTGGGAAATTCTTCTTATCTTATCTTTTCTTGATAATGTCATCTGAATCAATCTCAGGATTATTTCAAATGATTGCTGCAATGTCCAAGAATGTTGCTGGTGCAAATGCAGTTTCTGGTATTTTAATGTTGGCTATTTCATTATATTCTTGTTATATGATTCAATTGAAAGCTATGCATCCTTGGTTTAAATGGATTTCTTATATTAATCCAATTAGATATGGTTTTGAAAATTTATTAAGTGATGAATTTCATGGTCGTAAAATGGATTGTGGTAATACTTTAGTACCAAGTGGTCCTGGTTATGAAGATATTAGTAGTGCTAATCAAGTTTGTGCATTTGCTGGTTCAGTTACTGGTCAAAGTTGGGTTGATGGTGATAGATATCTTGATGTTCAATTTAGTTTTAGTTATAATCATCTTTGGAGAAATTTTGGTATCTTGATTGCATTTTTAATTTTCTTTTTGGTTGTTACTTCAGTTTGTACTGAATTTAAAAGAGCTGTTAGTGGTGGTGGTGATCATTTATATTTTAAACGTGGTGCTAAAATTTCTGATGATGTTATTATTTCCACTAATAATAATAAATCAGATGATATTGAAACTGGTGGTACTCAAGATAATGATATTAAAACAAATTCATCAGAAGAAGAAGTTTTTGAAGGTTTAGGTTCAAAATCAATTTTTGCATGGCAAAATGTTGATTATGTTATTCCATATAAAGGTGGTCAAAGAAAATTATTAGATAATGTTCAAGGTTATGTTAAACCAGGTACTTTAACTGCTTTAATGGGTGAATCTGGTGCTGGTAAAACAACTTTATTAAATACTTTGGCTCAACGTATTGATATGGGTACAATTACTGGTTCAATGCTTGTTAATGGTAAACCTTTAGATAATTCTTTTAAAAGATCAACTGGTTATGTTCAACAACAAGATTTACATATTGCTGAATTAACTGTTAGAGAATCTTTACAATTTGCAGCTAGATTACGTCGTCCAAAAACTGTTCCAGATTCTGAAAAATTAGATTATGTGGAAAAAATTATTAAAATTTTACAAATGGAACCTTATTCTGAAGCTATTGTTGGTTCTTTAGGTAGTGGATTAAATGTTGAACAACGTAAAAAATTATCTATTGGTGTTGAATTAGTTGCTAAACCATCATTATTATTATTCTTGGATGAACCAACTTCTGGTTTAGATTCTCAAAGTTCTTGGGCTATTATTCATTTATTAAGAAGATTAGCTGAAGCTGGTCAATCAATTTTGTGTACTATTCATCAACCTTCAGCTACTTTATTTGAAGCTTTTGATAGATTATTATTATTGAAAAAAGGTGGTCAAACTGTTTATTTTGGTGATATTGGTAAAAATTCAAGAACTTTATTGGATTATTTTGAAAGAAATGGTGCAAGAAAATGTGAAAAATCTGAAAATCCAGCTGAATATATTTTAGAAGCTATTGGTGCTGGTGCTACTGCAAGTGTTCATGAAGATTGGTATGAAAAATGGTATAATTCACCTGAATTTACAAATACTACAAATGAAATTGAAATTTTAATGAAAGAATCTAATGAAAAATTAGGTGATCAAGATCAATCTGCAAATAAAGAATTACAACATACTTATGCATTACCATATTTAACTCAATTAAATTATGTTATTAGACGTACAGGTACTCAATTTTATAGAGATCCTCAATATATTGGTGCTAAATTTATGTTGATGGTTGTTGGTGGATTATTTGTTGGTTTTACATTTTGGCAATTAAAAGATAGTGTTATTGGTATGCAAAATGGTATGTTTGTTGTTTTCCTTGCAATTATTATTTCAGCTCCAGCTATAAATCAAATTCAAGAAAGAGCCGTGGCTTCAAGAGAATTATTTGAAGTTAGAGAATCAAAATCAAATACTTTCCATTGGTCTACATTATTAATTGCACAATTTGTTAATGAAGTTCCTTATCATTTAGTTTCTGGTGCCTTTTTTTTCTGTTGTATTTATTTCCCATTGAAAATTAATGATAATGCTGATAGATCTGCTGTGTTTTATTTAAATTATTCAATCATTTATCAGTTTTATTACATTTCATTAGGTTTATTCATCATTTACATGTCACCAGATTTAGCTTCATCTACTGTTATTACTGGTTTATTTTTATCATTTATGATTTCATTCTGTGGTGTTGTTCAACCAGTTTCATTAATGCCAGGATTTTGGACTTTTATGTGGAAAGTTTCACCATTAACTTATATTATTCAAACTTTAATGGCTCTTGTTTTACATGAAAAGAAAGTTATTTGTGCTAAAGATGAATATAATTATTTTGAACCTCCATCTGGTCAAACTTGTCAAGAATTTGCTGGTCTTTATGTTGAAAATAATACTGGTTATTTACAAAATCCAAATGCAACTTCAAATTGTGGTTATTGTCAATATAAAGTTGGTGATGAATATTTGGCTAGTGTTAGTGTTAAATTTAGTTATATTTGGAGAAATTTTGGATTCTTGTGGGTTTATATCATTTTTAATATTTTTGCAATGTGTGCCCTTTACTATATCTTCCGTGTTACCAATATTAATCCAATAGGGTACTTTAAACTCAAATTTGAAAATTTCAAACAAAATAGAGAAGCTAAAAAAGAAGCTAAAGAAGCTGCTGCCAAACAAGAAGTTTGATTTTTTTGATTTTTCTTACTTCTATAGATTTCTTTATTTAAGGGTCTTTTTTAGTACATATTTTTAATAGAGTATTTTTTCAATGATTGGGTTCATTTAACCGTAGTTGCAGCTTTATAACGATTGCTTTAATCCCAGGGGGGTCACTTAGTACTTAATACCATAGGATTCCTCTAGATTAAACAACATACGAATTTCTCTATATTACATAGCCATTCGGTGAATACCTCAAGTGGTGTTCACACAGTTTACCTTTATCGGTTACTTTTATATTTATAGTGTGTCTGCACCATTTGATTATCGAGAGAAGTTTTTCCGAAGTCGACTTTAAACCAGGTTTTTCCGGCAACGATGAGCTCTAAACGATATGAGTGGCTAAAAATGATGGGCCGTGGCTTCAAATCACACGTCAATCTAGTTAAAATTGCTTCCGTAGTATAATAGATGATCAAACCTTACATCAACCAACAGATTTTTACAATAAATTTCACAATACATTAAAACATCTATGACATCAAATGGTTGAAATACAATCAGCTGAGGACTCAAACGAAGCCCGTCTACTCCGTTCTTTAGACTTTCAAACTTGTAATTTATAGACTTGATCTTATATAGCTTCAATAGACATTTTAATGATGGATTTCTTGCTGGGATGATTTTTTTTAAACGGTCCTACGTCATTTTTTCTTTTCGCAAGCTTAATTTTTTTTTAGTGATTTTTAGCTGCGAAGCTCATCACAGAGACTGAAATCGGTATACTTACTAATTAAGTAGCAAAGTTGGGTACTTTCAAATAGATCTAAGGATGTGTATATATCGGGAAAAGAGACTAGGTTTGAGACCAAACCATCTGAGGGGTGGGAAATGGATAGGTTCCCGAAATGAATAATATTTATATAAAAACTCTTTAAGGGCCCCATCGATATAGATTTAATCTAATCACCTTTCTTTACATTTATTTTTTTTACAATTTTAGTACTATTTTAAAGCTCATTCAAGATGGGTCTATTTAGAAGAAAACACTCTATAAGTCATGAAGAAGGTTTAGAGATGGATAATGCAAAACCTACAACTGATGGAAACGAATTATTACATAACCAATCTGAATCATCTGAGTTAAATCAAATGAGTAAAGATCAAGATGAAATCTCTGATGATGATGCTATTGGAAATCAATCATTATGGCAGCTGAAAAGTGTAATAATTCTATGTGTTGCAAACACTTTCACTGGATTTTTATTTGGTTGGGATACAGGTACTATTGGTGGTATAACGAATATGGATGGTTTTAAAAGACAATTTGCACCTTATAATAATGGTAGTTATTCATTTTCCACTATAACTCAAGGTTTAATAGTGTCATTATTTAACGTTGGTTGTGCATTTGGTAGTTATTTCATATCGAAACTTGGTGATTATAAAGGTAGAAGGTTTGCAATTTTTGTCAGTTTAATTATTTATATTATAGGATTAATTGTACAAATGACAAGTGCTGTATCTGCTAAATGGTATCAATATATGGTTGGTAGAATCATCACTGGTTTATCTGTTGGTGCTACTTCAGTACTTACTCCAATGTTTATTAGTGAAAGTTCACCATTAAAAATTAGAGGTGCAATGGTTTGTGTTTATCAATTAATGAATACTTTGGGGATTTTATTTGGTAATGTTACAGATTATGGATGTAAAACATATCATCCAAATACAAATGCTGAATGGTTGATCCCTGTTGGGTTAGGTTATGTTTGGGCTGCACTTGCACTATTAGGTTTATTCTTTATGCCAGAATCACCATTTTATCTTGCTTATAAAAATGATAAAGAAGGTGCTATTAAATCAGTTGCTAAATTAAATAGATTACCTCCAGATTCTCCTCGTGTTCATAATGAAGTTGATAAATTTATGGCACGTTCAGAAAAAATGAAATCAGAAACTGAAAATGTTAGTTGGACAGAATTTATTACTGGTTCTCCAATGTTAGGATATAGATTAGCTATTGGTATGTTTATAATGGCTATGCAACAATTAACTGGTGCTAATTATTTCTTTTATTATGGTACTACATTATTCCAATCTGTTGGTTTACAAGATACTTATATCACTTCAATCATTTTAGCTACTGTTAATTGTGCACCAACATTTTTCAGTTCATATTTAGTTGAAAGATTTGGTAGAAAACAATGTTTAATGGTTGGTAGTTGTTGGATGTGTATGTGTATGTATATTTATGCCTCAGTTGGTGGATTTGGTCTTTATGATTCCAATGGTGATGCCAATTATTCAGCTGGTTGTGCAATGATTGTATTTTCATGTTTCTTTATTGTCGGTTTTGCAACAACTTGGGGTCCAGTTGCTTATGTTCTTGTGAGTGAGCTTTATCCAATTAGAGTACGTGCAACTTCAATGTCTATTGCTACTGCTATGAATTGGATTTGGAATTTTTTGATTTCTTTATTCACACCATTAATCACTGGTGCTATTGATTTCAAATTTGGTTATGTCTTTGCAGGTTGTTTAACTGCAGCTATTTTCATTGTATACTTGTTTGTTCCAGAAACTAAAGGTTTAACAAGTTCTCAAATTGATGAAATCTATGAAGAAGGTCATGTTTTCAATTTTAAGAAACACAAGAAACCAGATGAAGAGATTAACGATACAGAAAACGTTACAGATTCTTAAACACAAAAATTTTAAGCAAAGATAGATAGAGTAAAATACAAGAGTCATTTTATAATGTTAAAGCCGTAGATCGGGTATAAAAGATTGTGTCATTAATTTCGCGATGCCTGAAATTCGATAATAAACTTTGGAACCTGTCAAGAATAAGAAACGAAGAAAGCAAATGAAGGAATTCTTGGTCGTGTAGAATGAAATCAATCTATGAAATCATTCAAATGTGAGTGGTTATCATGAAAAAGACTGGTCTCATTTGAGTCCTGGATTTCTAGAGTAAACTGGTATGCAGAATTACTAGATTACCCATACCTTCTCCATAATCCCCAGTTTTAAAAGTATGCACTTAGTGTAAGAACTAAGCAAAGTGTGTGTGCTTAAAACTAGATTAAAATTAGTAAATTTGATTGGAGCAATCTATAATAAGAAATAAACTCTCATACCCTACTCAATTCTACAACCAGTGATATATGATAAAATTGCCAATCCAATTAATGATGGTTTGAATACAGACCAAAGTGACCAAGATTTATGTTTATCAATTGCTTCCTATTTCAAAAAGATATGACACAAAAAAATTCTTATAAAAAGATGACTGTCGAAGGACCCTGTGTTTTTTATTGTAGTTTTATTTCAGTATATAATTAATCAGTATGGGGTTTTTCAATAAATTGAAAAGGCAAAATACAACTTCACCAGAAGAAGACTATTCTAAGCCCATAGATCATCAAAATGATTCATTACATCAAACATTCACTTCTTCAGGAACAAATACCGTTAATGAAGAGGATGATAGAGCAATTGAAACTCAATCATTATGGAAATTAAAAGGTGTCATGCTACTTTGTGTAGCTAATACATTCACTGGATTTTTATTTGGTTGGGATACAGGTACTATTGGTGGTATAACTAATATGAGTGGATTCAGAAGACAATTTGCACCTTATAATAATGGTAATTATGAATTTTCACAGATGGTTGTGGGATTAATAGTTTCTATATTTAATGTTGGTTGTGCATTGGGTAGTGCTTTCATATCAAAGACTGGTGATTGGAAAGGTAGAAAATTTGGTATTTTCATAAGTATAATCATTTATATTATTGGTGTGATTGTACAGTTGACTAGTGTTTCATCAGGGAAATGGTACCAACTTTTAGTTGGTAGAATTATTACTGGATTAGCTGTTGGTGCTACTTCAGTACTAACACCTATGTTTATTAGTGAAAGTTCACCAATTAAGATCAGAGGTGCTATGGTTTGTGTCTATCAATTAATGATCACGTTGGGTATTTTATTTGGTAATGTCACAAATTATGGATGTAAGACGTATCATCCAGATTCAAATGCTCAATGGTTAATACCTATTGGACTTGGGTTTGTATGGGCAGCTTTGGCATTATCTGGATTATTCTTTATGCCTGAATCACCATTTTATCTTGTAATGAAAAATGATCGTAAGAATGCTATAAGATCAGTTGCAAGATTAAATCAATTACCTGAAGATTCACCACTTGTTCATAATGAAGTGAATAAATTCATGGAGAAATCTGAACAAATGAAGGCTGAAACAGGTCAAACCAATTGGACAGAATTTATAACTGGTTCGCCAATGTTGGGATTCAGATTAGTTATTGGTATGTTTATAATGGCTATGCAACAATTAACTGGTGCCAATTATTTCTTTTATTACGGTACTACGTTATTTGATTCGGTAGGTTTGAATGATTCATATGTCACTGCAATTATTTTGGCAACTGTGAATTGTGTACCAACATTCTTTAGTGTCTATTTAGTGGAAAGGTTTGGTAGAAAATCATGTTTGATGGTTGGAAGTATTGGAATGTGTATGTGTATGATTATCTATGCTTCAGTTGGTGGATTTGGTCTTTATGATTCCAATGGTGAGAGTAAGTATTCTTCAGGTGTTGCAATGATTGTCTTTTCATGTCTTTTCATTGTTGGTTTTGCAACAACTTGGGGTCCTGTTGCCTTTGTTTTAGTTAGTGAATTGTATCCAGTTCGAGTTCGTGCAGTTTCAATGGCTGTTGCAACTGCTATGAATTGGATATGGAATTTTTTGATTTCATTATTCACGCCATTTATAACCGATGCTATTGATTTCAAGTTTGGTTATGTTTTTGGTGGATGTTTATTCGTTGCAATATTTATTGTCTATTTCTTTGTTCCAGAAACTAAAGGTTTAACAAACACTCAAATTGATGATATCTATAGAGAAGGTCATATCATTAATGTTAAAAGACACAAGAGACCAGATCAAGAAAATAAAAAAACGCCAGAGGCAGAATTTACAGAGTAGAGTTTTTTACATAAATGAAATATACATTTATTATTTCAATTGTTTAAAAGTAATTTAATTAAGCATCTTCATAAGGATCAACATTGATGCATTCTCCTCCAACAGGACCCCAAGTATTTAAATAATATTCACCACTTATGGAGTAATCTAATTCTTGAAATCCTGATGGAGCACCATGAATAAATTGTTTTCTTGGAGCAAATCCACAAAATCTATAAAAAAGTGTATCATAATATTCTTTTAAATCATCATCCTCGTTGGATTCAGGAGTATCTGTGTCATTATTCTCCTCAACAATCCCACCATTAGTCTTCACCCAATTAAAAGAAACCCAATCAACTTTAGATTTATCACCATTTTCAGAGATTGAAGAAACACCAATTTCTGAATTGAAAACTTTAATTGCAAATTCATTAATGTCAACAACACCTGGTGTAGAAGCTACATGATATCCATGTTTACTTTCCCAATAAAGATTTGTCTCATTGACTTTTTCATTTTCAACAATATTACCAAAAACATTGTTGATTTCCAAATCTTGAGTGTTGTTAAGTTGAATACCTTCAATAGTGGAGAGGTCTAATTGAGTTCCTTCATTTTCCACTTGTTCATCAGTGACAGTCTCGTTATCTAATCCTCTGGCATAGACGCCTTCAGATGATTCCTCCTCATCTTCAGATGTGTCAAGAGATTCAAGTAAGGACTCTAAATGTGAGTTTAATTCGATCACTAAATGTTCTCCATTATCCAAGCTTTGACCATAAGAGAAATCAACTTGTATAAAGTCTTCTGGTTCAACTTGAATACTAATTAATGGATTTTCTTCACCATCAATTAATAATCCTAAGCAAAGTGGTTCATCAGTAGTTAAAGCATTATATTTCTCATTTGAAATAGAAAAATCAATACATTTAACAATAGATGATTCAATTTCTGAATCTTCATCTTGAGCCAATGTTATATCATAACATACTTGAGATTGGTACCTTGATGAGTCTTCAACCGTAGAAGTGGTTGAATTGATCGGATATCCATTGATAGCAATAACAGCATTGAATAATGCTAAAAGAGTTTTGTAGTTCATTTTTGATACTTTATTAATATTGATTAATACCGACTCAATAAACACATCTTAAAAGAGACTATGACCCCCTTATATAACCACACAGACAGATAACCACCAAAAATCCAAACAGAAACATATTAAACACCTCTCTAGGCTCCAAAACAGCTCTTTTAATCCAAACAGAAAGACATTCATGCAGAATTCTCGAGATCTTTTTCTGATTATCACAAAATCCGGTACGGCCAGTCGGGTCAAAATGGACACGTTAAACTGCACCTTAAATTAATTTCTAATCTTACTCTACTTATCATTTCTTTATAAATCATTCTTTAAAGATGAAGTTCACTAGTATTATTGCTCTTGGATTAGCTACTGCTGCTGTCAGTGCCTCGAATGTTATTGTTGCCAACAACAAGAATTTCGACGATATAGTTTTCAAATCTGGTAAGAATTCATTAGTTGAATTTTATGCTTCATGGTGTGGTCATTGTAAAAATTTAGCACCAAAATATGAAGAATTAGCTGATATTTATTCAAAATCTTCGGATGTTCAAATTGTTAAGATTGAATGTGATGAAAATAGAGCAACTTGTCAACAATTTGATATTAAAGGATTCCCAACTTTAAAATTATTTAAAAAAGACTCCGATATCCCAGTTGATTATGAAGGTGCAAGAGAAGTTGAAAATTTTATTAAATTTATTGGACAAAATACTGATTCATATGTTTATATTCCAAAAGTTCAATCAAATGTTATTCAAGTTAGTGATTTAGATTTTGATAAAACTTTATTAGAAAGTGGTAAACATGTTTTCGTTGTATTTACTGCTGAATGGTGTGGACATTGTAAAAATTTACATCCAAATTGGGAAAAATTAGCTGATTTATTTGCAGATGATGAAGATATTATTATTGCTGAAGTTTCAACATCTGAATCACCATCTGAAGAATTAAAAGAAAGATATCAAATTTCAGGTTTCCCAACAATTTTAACTTTTAAACCAAATGATAAACATCATATTCCATTTGGATCAAGTAGAAATTTAGAAGGTTTAACTGAATGGGTTAATCAACAAAGTGGTGTTCATAGAGGTATTGATGGTAAATTATTACCACTTGCTGGTCGTATTGAAAAAATTGATGAAGAAATTACTAAATTAATTAAATCTACACCAGCTCAAGCTAATGAATTAGCATCAACTATTTTAAATACAATTGAAATTGGTAAAGATACTTCAAGTGATTTTTATAGAAAATTATTAAATAAGATTATTAATGGTGAAGAAAGTTTTTTCGATAAAGAAATTACAAGACTTTCAAAAATTTTATCAAATAGTAAATCATTATCTAAGGATAAACTTGATAATTTACAAAGAAGATTAAATATTTTACAAGTTTTCAAAAAAAATTAAATAAACAAATCTATAGTTAAAATAAATAGTGGGTAATAAATATATGTTTTACCAATCAATACCTTTATTTTTTTGAACAACTCTTACTAAATCACCCCAAACTTTCCCTCCACCAAGGATTGTTTGATCAATTATTGGTATAGCATTTGCAGGATTACATTTTGCTAACCATATAATTTCACCAGTTTTCATATAAATAATAACATTAGCAGCAAATTTATGACCACCAACATGGTTAATATATTGAACATTTACACCATTTGGTCTTTCATCTCCAATATCTCTATATAATTCCAATTCTCTTAAATGCATATCCATTTCTTTTTTCATTAATGGAGCAGTAACTCCACATCTTTTATCTCTTGTCTTGTGTGAACATAAAAATACAAATGCTTGTTCTGGAACTGGTTTAATTGTGAAACCTTGAATTTCAGAGGGAAGTTTTGTACCTTCATCTCTTGATTTGTATAAAATTGGTAATAATTCATTCAAGACTGATGATATATTTAATAAATCAATTTTTTGCAACCATACAAAAAATGGTAATATTAATACATCATTAACTTCACCTTTATAACATCTTGGATCCATTGAATCAAAAGGTAATGACGAAGTTGAAACTTTGATATTCCCACCTTTCACTATATTATCACCATTTTGTTCTTTCCATTTAACGATGGCGTTTTCTATAGTATTTGGGGTAGATGTAGCATCATGTTGCCAATCTGATTTACTAGTTGGGACTATGAAATGAATATCTGTTGGTTTGGAAGATTTATAAATATCAGCATCGTTATCTATCTTAACACTTGATGGGAATTTTGTGGAACATCCTTCACATTCAGCATTACAAGTTGCTAAAGGTACAATCTGTGATATCTCTTGATCTCTTTGTGATTCCACTGTGGAACCTCCCCATAACTTTTTTAACTTGTCCATATTCTTACTATTGAAAACCCACCAAATACAACACCTTGACCCAGTTGGATATCTCTATATATATATACCTTATCACTAACCACACTTAACCACACTTCAATTTGATTAATTTAACCGTCTAATTGAAAATTCGTAAATTTGAAATCAAAATAAAAAAAATTTATTAAGTTACTTTTAACGGCTTTAATCCCGAATTGGGACTCTCGGCCGAACCTATAAAACCGATTAAATTGGGTATAATCATTTAGCCGAATATAAAACTCATTGATTGTTGATTTAATTGTTGTTTAATTAATAGTTGGTACTATTGATTGATTATATATTTGATTGATGTGGTTGATAGTTTCATAGTTTAAGGCTAGGGTGTGTTTTTGGTTAGTTTATTTTTATAGCAATTGATGTAGGGCTTATTATGTGCTATTATACACAGCTACTGCTTGATCTCATGTAATTAATATGAAAAGGTATATTGTATTATATTTGGTACATTTTAATTTAATATCTAGGGTATCTCTACTATAATAATATATAATCTATTCTATTATAATTGAATTAATTATATAACAATTTTATAAATATTCAACATACTATAATTTATTTAAAAAACTTTTATTAAATCAGTTAATTTATATCCACAAAAATGTTTATAAATTCCCAAAATATCTAAAACTTTCTCTTTAAACAACCATCAGAACCAAAAACCAAATAACAACACAATCAATCAATTAATCAATAAAACACACACCAATTAATCTATATTAAATACGTATAATTAATCGAATATTCGCTTATTATCGAAGTGCCCCCACCGATTTTTATTTTACACGCGCTTTTTCAATTTTGAAAACGCCTTTAATAAAAAATGATAAGTTCATTTTTGATGTATTTAAATAACCAGTGGCCCTTGATTTGAGATATAAGATGAGTGGACTGGGAGTCGTGCCTATGGGTAAAGGGTTTCCAAACAACACGGGAAACGATTCAAAAAGAGAGGAAATTCACGCTAAAAGATTTAAACCAAATAATACAACGGCGGCTTCATCACAACATTTTATTGATCTTACAAATGATAGTGACGATTTTGAAAGTGTCCTAAGTGATACAGATAGTGGTAGTGATGATGATATTCAAATAACTGGGATAAGAAACCTGTCAAGACCAAATACCGATTCAAATATACCTATAAATCCATTAATACAACAACATCAACAACAGCAAAGAAACCATATATTACCAAAAGCTGAACCTATACGTCTTGATACATTACAAGCAAATTGGAACAAACTACCACGTGTTAATTCAAATGCTCCATCAACCATATCAAGTACACCAAACACTTCAACTAATTCAACAACACCTCAACCTGTCATACATCACATAAAACCTGAAATAAAACAAATAAAACCTGAGATTAAACAACAAGCTCCTGTGCCAAATAATAAACCAATAAAAAGAGCAGTGCAATATAATGGAATGAAGTTTGCTCACGAAGCTGATGTTATCAATAGAGAAGTTTTCTTGAAGGGAGAAGTTCGTCAAGCAGAACTTGACATAAATGAAGAGAAAAGAACACTTGATAAACTTAATCTACAGTTGGCTAATTTGAATGAATCCAAAAAGAAGCTAGTCACATTTGGTGCAGACCCTAGAGCAGAAAGTTTTAAAACTATAAGTAGTCAGATAATTAGTTTACTGGACAATATCAAGGCTCGTCATGCAAATTTAAAAATTCAACAAGAAAATGTCAAAGAGAAATCAAAGAACTTGTTAACATTTGTCAATCAAGCAAAACCAAAAATTCTAACAACTTTAAGTGATCTTCGTCGTGATGAAGAAAGAAAACAAAAACTTATACAGGAAGCTGAAGCTAATGCAAAAGCTAAAGCTAGAGCTGAAAATCCCTTTGCTCCAATATTTGGTAATCTGATGAATGGGAATCGCCATTTCTTGAATATAGATGATGATGATGATGATGACGATGATGATGATGATGATGATAATTTTGATCTGTTTGGTAACAGAAACCTTCTAATGAATAGAAACCCTCTGATGATGAATAGAAATCCATGGGAGGAACATAATCAATTTGATATGAATGTTTATAACACAGACACTACATCTGATCTACGATCTTTCTTGGAATCAATTAAAACTTTAGAAGATAGTAAAGAAGGTGAATCAAATACCCCAGATGATTTAACTGTAAATTTATTAAAACATCAAAGAATGGGTCTTCATTGGCTAGAATTAAATGAAAAAGATGAAAAGAAAAGAGGTGGAATATTAGCTGATGCAATGGGGTTGGGTAAAACAGTTCAAGCAATTTCATTAATGTTAAGTAGACGTATTATGGAAAATGATGATTCAAGAAAAACAAATGTAATTGTTTGTCCAGTTGCAATGATGAAACAATGGGAAAGTGAAATTCAAACAAAAATTAAAGAATCTGCAAATTTTAAATGTTTTATATTTCATCAACAATCAGGAAGTAAAAGAATTTCATCTTTTAGTCAATTAGCAAAATATGATGTTATTTTAGTTTCTTATCAAACATTAGCATCTGAAATGAAAAAACATTGTCATGGATTTGAATTAAAAGAAATGGGATTAGTTAGAATAAATGCTAAAAAGGAACAAAATTCTTATTTTTCACCTTTTTTTTCAAAAGAATCAAAATTTTTAAGAATTATTCTTGATGAAGCTCAATGGATTAAAAATAAACTTACAAAAGCTTCAATTGCTTGTTCATTATTAGATGCTAATTTTAGATGGTGTTTATCAGGTACTCCAATGCAAAATAATGTTGGTGAAATTTATCCATTAATTAGATTTTTAAGAATAAGACCTTATTGTTTTGAAGAAAATTTTAGAGCTGATATTTTAATACCATTGAAAAGTAAAAATGATAATTATGATGAATTTGATCGTGAAAGAGCTATGAAAAAAGTTAGATTATTATTAAGAGCTATATTATTACGTCGTACAAAAGATTCTAAAATTGATGGAGAACCAATTTTATCATTACCCCCAAAAGTTGTTAAAAAAGATGAAATTATATTAGATGATAATGAAGCTGAAGATGTTTTTTATAGACATTTAGAAGGTAAATCTGCAATTCAAGTTAAAGAATTATTGAAAAAAGGTTTAGCAAAGGGAAATTATTCAAGTATTTTAACATTATTATTAAGATTACGTCAAGCTTGTATACATTCAGAATTAGTTAGAATTGGTGAAAGAAAACAAGGTTTTGTTTTCGATGAAGAAGGTAATTTGAAAAAAAGAGCAACTTGGGATATGATGTTTAATTACGCAAAAGATTTAAAACCTGAAGTTATTAGAAGAATTAATACAGCAGAATCAACTGAAGATGAAGAAAATAGATTTCAATGTCCAATTTGTTTAGATTCACCACCAGATGAAGAATGGACTTTATTTTTCCCATGTGGACATGGTTTATGTAAGGAATGTATTGAAGGATTTTTTGATAAATTTCAAGAAGGTGAAACAAATGGTATTAGAAATGCTAAATGTACACAATGCAGATTACAAGTTAAAGAAACTCAAATAATTTCATTTCCAATTTTTGATGATGTTTGTAATAAAAAAAAATCAAAAGAAGTTCTTAAATTAGTTTATGAAAAAAAAACAAAAGAATTAGCAAAATTAAATCAAGAAATTGATAAAGAAATTGATTCATTAAATTTATCACCAAAATTTGAAAGAGCATTAAATTTAATTGAAGAAATTAATAGAGATCATCCAGATGAAAAAATTATATTATTTTCTCAATTTACAACATTTTTTGATATTTTCCAAAAATTTTTAAATGATAAAAATATTAAATCATTACGTTATGATGGTTCAATGAGTGCAATTGCAAGAAATGATACAATTAAAGAATTTTATAAAGATTCAACTAAAAAATTATTAATGATTTCATTAAAAGCTGGTAATGTTGGTTTAACTTTAACATGTGCAAATCATGTTATTATAATGGATCCATTTTGGAATCCATATGTTGAAGAACAAGCACAAGATAGAGCTCATAGAATTGGACAACAAAAACCTGTTAATGTTTATAGATTATTAGTTCGTAATACTGTTGAAGATCGTATTATGCAATTACAAGATCAGAAGAAGGAACTTGTTGAGAGTGCTATGGATGAACAAGGTATGAAGAATGCTGCTGGTTTAGGACGTAGAGAGATTGAATTTTTATTTAATTTACATTAGAATGTATTTATTCTCATTTTATATTGTAATTTCCCGATTAGGAAGTCGAGAAGGAGTGAAATTTTGAGAAAGCGCAAAAAAAAAATCAACGATTGATAAAAAAAATGAAATATTTCACAAGGGGACAAACAATAACGATAACTTTTTCTATACAATTATTAATCATAAAAGAACTCAAATAGTGGGAAAATTTAATTCAAGATGAGTGGTGAATCAATGTAAGTGAATTAATATGATTCTGATAAAGGTTTTATATATTAACTTTATGTGTCTAGTTTATTTATCTTTTCTGTTATCATAAATGCAATCAATTTATTCTTTCAAGTTTATTTTACAATCATGTATTCTGATTTAGAATGTGATTATATTAATCCTGTTGAACTTTGTAATAAATTAAATGTTTTAATTATTCCAGAACTTGGAGTTCATGGATTTTTAACAACATTATTTTTAATTAATGGTTATTGGTTTTCATTTTTATTAAATGTACCATTATTTGCATTTAATATTAATAAAATTGTTAATAAAAATTATTTATTAGATGCAACTGAAATTTTTAGAACTTTATCAAAACATAAAAAGGAAAGTTTTATTAAATTAGGATTTTATTTGTTTTTATTTTTCTTCTATTTATATAGAATGATTATAGCTTTAATTGCTGAAGATTAAAAAGTGAGCTAAAATCAAATGGAAGAAAACAACAGAATAAAGAGAAGAGATGTGAGGTGATGATTATGAAGATGAGATAAATGCATTGTATAATACATCTACGAATTATAATATTTGATAATTTTTTTTAGTCTTTAATGTAAATGGAATATTTATATTAATTTGTCTCATCTAATTCGGAAAATTTTGAATTTAATTCTCTAATTTTATCCAAAATCCCCCAATTTGGATCAATTATATTATTTAATTTATTTAATTTAAATAATATTGAATCATCTTTTATTGGAACTACCAGATTTTCTAAATTTTCATTAATTTTTCTTCTTTTCAATAAAACTTCACGTAATTGATTATATTTATTTCTTAATTTTTCTAAATTTATTAAATTTTCATTAATTTCTTGTCTTTTATCAAATAATTCATTTCTAATTATTGTTTTTTCATTTTTTAAATCTCTTAATTTATAAATATAATAATTATTTGTTAAATTTAAATCTAATATCTTGTTTAAATAAATTTTATTTAATTTTTGAAATGTTTGAAAATGTTTACCATGTTCATTTGATAATGAATCATCTAAATGTTGTAATACAATATCAATTGATGTTAATCTTGCACTTGAAGTTGGTAATCTTGATATCTTAACTTCTGTTGTACCATGTTGATATAAATCATCAACTTCGATATCTGATTCACCTCCAGCATCTTCCTGAGCATATTCTTCATCATCGTCATCATCATTATCGTCATTATCATAATCATTAATTGGTTCTGGTTCTTTTGCCCTTGCTTTGGAACTCTTGGTTATTTGTTTTGATTTTGATTTCATTCTCCTACTACCTCCACTGGTGACTCTTGGTTCATATTCTTCATTAATCTTATCCTGAGGTGTTTTAGGAGTCTGTGGAGGTTTTTTCGTAACTCTATTCTTACTTGTTGTTGATTTCTTCTTCTTTTTGGGACTTCTTCTAATATTTGGTGTATTCTCCATATTCATAATTGGTGAATGAGCAATTGAGAGCTCTTCAGTTATCAAAGCACCAGAATCTTGTGACACAGGGACCCATTTTGGAGTAATGTTTTGTGATTTAGACCTCGAACTGGATCTTCTTCTCTTTGGTGTTTTGATCACTATATCGTTCCCAGTAGTTAACTGACGCGAGCTGTTTTGATGTTAGTAACAAGAGCTTCGAATCCAAAGATACAATACCCACGCAGCACCTCTCTTCCGTATCTCTCTTCTCTCGTGACGATCCATTGGCTATGAATGGTTACTTCAATTGTGGTTAGTTTCCAGTGTAAAGACGCGTTATTATAAAATTTCCTAGATTGAGAAAGTCTATCCACTGATTTTTTTTCCGTTATCTGAACAAATAAATAAATTTTACACTATAAAAACAAACACATTCTTTCTAACTGAATAAATAAATAAATCTGGTATTGATTATTTTGGCTGAAGGATGGTGAAATATAACAAGAGATATTCTTTGGCTGCGTTGGCTGCTGTTGCGTTTGTTGGGGCCGGTTATCTGGTGTATAAGACTTTTCCTCATTTGACTGAAAGCGAGTCTGAAGAGAAAGTTGATGTCGAGACATTGAACGATGAAGAGTTGAAGCAATGGCTATTGAAGGTGAGTATTCATTAAGTGTGTGTTGTGTAATTGCTACTAACGTTTTGTCAGAAACAAGTCACTGTTCCAGAAGATGCTACAAGAGAAAATCTACTCTCATTGGCAAAATCCTTGTAATAAATAAATAAACATTGTAATGAGTCTCTTATGTAGAACTAGGCAATCTATTGTTATACTTGACAATGGCTTGTTGGAATATTTGCTTCGTGAGACCTCTATCTTCGTCAAAAATATGTGCAAATTGTACACCTATGGTTTCAACATCTCTATTTCTAAGTTCATCATCAAACAAGATGACATGTTTCAAATCTATATCTTTATCTATGTTGGCTATTGCAGACTTGATGTGGTTCTTCTTGGTGAATGTTCCAAATTGCAAGTCATGGAAATAGTTGATGGCAGGTTCGCCATTGAGATGAAGACTCTTGAGCATCTTTCTAGCAACAGCTTGGAAATTGTTAGTAGGTGAATCATAATGAGTCCATAAGAAAACATACATGGAGCTGAAGTTCGACTAGCTGCAACGATGATAATCTTATTCTCTCTGAGCTCTTGAAATATTGCCTCCACATCTTTATAAAACGACACTTGGTACCCGTATCTAGAATCCAGTTAGAAATTACTCCAGCTATAAAGAGTGTCATACCCACTTGTCCACTATCGTCTTTGCATCCTTGGCCTTGATTGGAGGTGAAATGTGTGTATCACACCAACACTGTTGTTGTTAGATCTTGAGCCATAACTACCTTTTCACTCCATACTCACAGCTATCTTCTGTTAGTCTGAGATCTCTTCTCCTAATACTCAAATACTCACGCCATAGGGTATAATCCAGGTCAAACACAACCACTTTCGGGTACTGATACACCATCTTTTGCCCTTTAATCAACAAAATATCGTTAATAAAAGAGATTCGTTCCAATTAAATCAGCCTCACCAGCCACAGAGCATCGAAATGTGGCTGGTGTTCACGTGATACGAAGCCATTGTGCTGTGGCGGTGCAGTCGACGACAAATTGAAAAGCTCAACAAGTTTCTTCACGTTTCCCTTTTAAAACTTGATTTAACCCTTATTAACATCCACAATGGTTTACACAGCTAGACAAATTGGTGCTAAGAACACTTTGGACTACAAAGTCTACGTCGAAGAGGACGGGAAACCAATCTCTCCTTTCCATGACATTCCATTATACGCTGATGAATCTAAAAAAATTTTGAATTTTGTTGTTGAAATTCCAAGATGGTCAAATGCTAAATTAGAAATTTCTAAAGAACAAAAATTAAATCCAATTATTCAAGATACTAAAAAGGGTAAATTAAGATTTGTTAGAAATGTTTTCCCTCATCATGGTTATATTCATAATTATGGTGCTTTCCCACAAACTTGGGAAGATCCAAATCAAACTCATCCAGAAACTAAAGCTAAAGGTGATAATGATCCTTTAGATGTTTGTGAAATTGGTGAAGCTGTTGGTTACACCGGTCAAGTCAAACAAGTTAAAGTTCTTGGTGTCATGGCTCTTTTAGATGAAGGTGAAACTGATTGGAAAGTTATTGTTATTGATGTTAATGATCCATTAGCTCCAAAATTAAACGATATTGAAGATGTTGAACGTCATTTACCAGGTTTATTAAGAGCTACTAACGAATGGTTCAGAGTTTACAAGATTCCTGATGGAAAACCAGAAAATCAATTTGCATTCTCTGGTGAAGCTAAAAATAAAAAATATGCTGAAGAAGTTATTAGAGAATGTGCTGAAGCTTGGGAAAAATTAATTAAAGGTCAAACTGAACCTGATGGAATTGATCTAACTTCAACAACTTTGAAAGATGTTGCTTCTTATGATGAAGCTTTTGCATCTTCAATTCCAGCTGGTGGTGAAGATTTGAAAGATGCCCCAATTGATAAATCAATTGATAAATGGTTCTTCATCTCTGGTGCTTCCGCTTAACTACATGGCCATCTATAATAATTGAATGAATTGCCTTGCTTTTCTATACTTTTGTAGCGTTTTCTATAAATTCCCTTATTTTAGTATGATCTTTTACACCTTCAGTTTCAACACCTCCAGAGACATCAACTCCAATAACACCATTTAATTTAACAGCTTCACCAACATTACCAGGTGTTAATCCACCAGCTAATACATATTTCGCCTGGTTATTTAATGACCATTGACTTAAATTTCCCCAATTCAATTTTATACCTTCACCACCAGCTTCACTATCGAAAAGTGTCAAGATTTGTTTATTTGGTTTTAAACTATCAAGCACTTCAGGCTCATTTGGCACAAATCTTGTTATAACGGGTCTTGAAATAGCTTTAATATATTCATCACGAGGTTCTTTACCATGTAATTGTATAAAATCAATATTTGTAAAATTTTGAATCTTTATTATATCTTCAATTGATTGATTACGGAAAACACCAACTGCATAAGGTCCATTTTTAACTAATTCATCATGAACATCCTCAAACCATGAACTATCATCACCTTTGGGTAGTTTTTCTAATAATGTTTGTGAATCATAACCAGTTCTATAAGTTGAAACTAATTTAACAATCTCTTTAGCCACTTCATGATCAACAGTACGTGGTTTCCCCGGAACGAAAATCATTCCTATCATGTTTGCACCAGAGTCCAGAGCCACTCTAGCAGACTCAACATCCTTAACACCACAAATCTTTACCAACATATTCAACAATGAAGAAATAGAAAATGTTTTTAAAATGTTTTTGACTAATTTGTAATTTTTTCATATATTCGTCTGTCAGATTTTATCGGGTCAATAACACCATAGTTAAAAAAAAACAATATACAAACTACTTATAAATTTAATTAGCCATCGATAAAATTGTTGAAGTTAATTGTTTGTGATGTCGATAGAACTGGAGAGAAGTGCTCTGGAGGAGCTCCATACGATAGAAGGGGCCATCAGTGATAGAATACAGAGGAATCCTGAGCTTTATGATGGATTTTTAGAAGATACTTCAAGTACAATATTACAAAAGAAGAAAAAGAGATCATTTAGAGAAATTTTGTTACAACAACATGAAATTTCTAAATTTCTTGATCAATATAAAAAGCAGAAATTATTTATACAAACTAGTTGGAAGGATAATGATCTTAGAGAAAAGGGATTGAAACAATTGGAAGATCCAACTTTTGAATTGGAAAAATTTGATGAATTATATCAAGATATTAAAAAAAATGCAGATGAAATTGTTGTTAAAGATTTATCAAGTATTTATTCAATAAAATCATCCAAGGTGAATATATTAAGTGAAGTTGGTTCAGGTATTGATTTAAGTTTAATGTTTTCTGGTGAAGAATATTTTGGTAAATATCTTGATTTAATATCATTTCATGAAAAATGGGTTAATTTATCACCTGAAAGGGTTAGTTATGTAAAATATTTGGAAATTTTTAATAAATTTGATCAATTTGAAATCAAGAAAAATGATGAATATTTTGAATATCTTAGAGATTTATCAAATTATTTGAAAAATTTTATCAAGAGATCAACTCCATTATTTAGTTTGGATTTATTATTAGAGAATTTTGAAACCAAGTTCCAAAAGATTAAGCAAGATAAAGGTTTATATTGTGAAGCTTGTGATAAAAATTTTGCAAAGCAAACAGTTTATGATGGTCATTTATCAGGAAAGAAACATATTAAAAATGCAGCTAAACTTAAAACACCAACTACTAATAAAAATTATGAATATTATGAATTTTTAATACAAGAACTTGTTAAACCTTTAATGGTAAAATTACAAGATACTAAACTTAATACAGAAAGAAGAAAAGCATTAACAGAACGTGAAAGAATGATTGAAATATCACAACTTGAAAAAGATGAGAAATTATCAGAAAGTGAAGATGAAGATGATAAAGTTGATAATGATGAGAATCCAGATTTTAAAGATGGTGTATATAATCCAATGAATTTACCATTAGGTTTTGATGGACAACCAATTCCTTATTGGCTTTGGAAATTACATGGATTAGGAATAGAATATAATTGTGAAATATGTGGTGAATATACTTATAAAGGTCGTAAGGCATTTGAGAAGCATTTCTTGGAGCCTAGACATTTACATGGATTGAAATGCTTGGGGATAACACCATCTGTTGTATTTAAAGATATTACAAATATTAATCAAGCTGTTGAATTATGGAATAAAGTTAAAAAACAAAAAAGAGTTGAGGAAGGTGAACGGGAGAATGCAGTTGAAGTGGAGGATGAAGAGGGAAATGTCATGAGTGAGAAGGTCTATAATGATTTAAAGAAACAAGGGTTAATATAGATTATATATATAAAATATCCAAAAATGTTCCCCGGACCGATTTTATTTAATGTCAAAATTCCATTGCATGATATATAAACAAAACCATTTTATAGTAGCAATAACATCAACATTTATACTCTTTAGATCAATTTCAAATGACAATTCCAATTTTTTTATTTACTTTTAATTGTGCTAAATTACCACAACAAGATTTTAATTTATTATATGAAGCATTACCCTTAGAATGTCCAAAATTATTATGTTTTGGATTTCAAGAATTAGTACCAATAATTGATTCATCAATTCCCAGAAAAGTTAATGAACGATTATTTGAAATAAATGAATCATTACATGATGTATTAAAGGATAAATATCATGATTTAAATATAAATACAATTAATATTCATCATTTAGGTGCAATTGGTGTAATAATAATGACACCTTTCCAAAGTTTAATTAAAAAAATTGATAATTCAATATCAAGTTGTGGATTTTTTTTTTCAAGTTTAAAAGGTGCAGTTGCCACAAGGTTTACATTAATAAAAGATGAAGAAGACGATGAAGAAGTTGAATTTACTATAGTTGTTGCACATCTTAGTGCAAATGAAGGTTATGTTGAAAGAAGAAATAAAGATAGTTGGAGATTATTAAGATCATTAGAATTTAAAGATGGATGGAGTGTTATTAAACCTGGATCTCATGTTTTCTTTATGGGAGATTTAAATTATAGAGTTTCATTAAATGGTGATGAACTCAAGACTCAAATGATTGAATCTAAAGTATTTAAGGGATTTACAGAACAAGATATTGAATTTAATCCAACTTATAAATTTAATATTGGTAGTGAAGAATATAGTTCTAAAAGAATAGCATCATGGTGTGATCGAATTCTATATTTAAAGTATTCAAATGATGAAATAATTGGTAAATATGATAAATTAAAATTTAAAACTTCAGATCATCAACCAGTTTATTTATTATTAAATATTCCATTTAAAAGTCCTTCAAATATAATTAATCAACATGGTTATTTAATTGAAGGTGGAGAATATTTAAAACCTACATATAGTTCTAAAATTGGTAATTTTTTAATGATTTTATCAGATACTGGTATAGCATTAGGGTTAAAAGGTGTTTCTACAAATTCTGGAAGAGTTGTTTTGGTGTTGTTATTCTTTACGGTATTATGGATGATGAAGCCATAGGCCATAGGCAATAGATAGGATACCGATAGATTGATTGAAAGAGGTAGCTTGGTATTCGGAAATCCGATTATTAACCCAACAAATTACAATTATATTACATTACAACTACATTACCGGATTCCAATTACCAATCCAATCCAAAGCACTATAGCCACTATTCACTGATCAGCATAGTTAACAATCTTGTACAATTAATAAATGTATGTATATGAGATTCTATAGTAGCCATTTCCCCGAAGTCCGTCAATTCTGAGCCCAGCATTAACGATTGATATAGATATAGATATTAGATAATACTAAGATAACCATCACATTAAGAAGTAAATCAACTACACAGATACTATAATATTTATACACAAACACATGAATATATATATTATATATCTTATACCTTAGTCCATAGTCCATAGTTCTATGAGTCCATAGTTTATAGTCCAACGGAGTTTAGAGAGCCAATCAGAGCGTCTTTTTTGGTGGGGGCCCAGACCCCCCACGGAAAAACTTAATCATGAATTGACTATAAGTACAGCCGTTTGATTGAATCATGACAATTGGGCTCTTTGACAGGTGCTTTAATGGTGGAGAGTAATAATGGGTGGTTTATCAAATAATGGATAGTCTGATCTTATAGTTAATTCTGTTAATTCAGTATATTAAATTATACTCAATCCTCGGTGAAATTGTGAAATCAAATCTATACATCATGCCGTTTTGACCGGAGTGCAGATGTCCCTGAAAAGAAACTACAAATGGTAAATATTATCAAATTATCAATATTTGAAACAATCAATATACAAGGGTGAATATTTAAAATCAAAAAAATGACTATATGTATGTGTGTGTGTAAGTCTCTATAACTTGAATCTATTATCTTCATTTCTTCATTATAATTCTTTGAAAGCATCTCTACCAAAGAATGAAATCTTCATCCAATCAGCAACAACTTTAAATCTTGATCTAACAGATAAAATCATTGAAACATAAAGTACTCTCCATACAAAGAATGTGAAAATACCACCACCTGAATAAAATGAACGAGAACCATAAGTAATATTTGCAATGGCTTTTTCAGCACCTAAATAAGCAAGTGCACCAAGATGAATATATTTAAATGGTTTAATACCATTTTCTTGAAATAATAAATCAACTTTTTCATTTGTAGCAGCTAATTTTGCATGGAATCCATCAATTTTAGAAATTTTAGAGAAAACTTTACATAAATATTCAGCTTCTTGATGAGCAACTTGAGCAGTTGGTGGTAATTTTGCAAATGCATTATCACCAATTGCAAAAATATTATTTGTACCTTTAACTAATAAATTTTCATTAACAATTAAACCTCTTGTTGCATGATTTTGTTCTGGAATTTTTTTATATAAATTAGTAATTAAAGATCTTGGTTTATTACCAGTAGCCCAAACTAAAACACCATATGGAATTGTAGTTTCATCAATTGAACCATCTTCATTTTTAGTTTTAGCAATAAGGAATTTATCTTCAACTTTTGAAACTGCAGTTCTTGTTTTCAAATCAATTGAAGTTTCTTTTAAAACTTTTTCAGCATATGAAGTTAATTTTTTTTCAAACATATTTAAAACAACTGGTAATGCTTCAATTAAAATAATTTGTACTTCATCAACAATATTTGGCATAAAAGTTTTCAAATCTTGATCAATATAATCTTGTAATTCACCAGCAGTTTCAACACCTGTTGGACCACCACCAACAACAACTAAAGTTAATAATCTTTTTCTTTCTGGATCATCTTTTGGTAATAAATTGGCTCTTTCAACAGCTTCAATAAATTTATGTCTAATTTTTCTTGAATCTGAAATTTCTTTCAAGAAACAACCATGTTCTTCAACACCTGGAATTCCAAAAGTATTTGGTTCAGCACCAACTGCAGTAACTAAATAATCATATTTAATTTGGGCAATTTCATTAGCATTTAAACCAACATTAATACCAACACCATTATCTGATTGAATAGTTGTGTTAATATTTGAAAAAGATTTAATTGTAACAGTTTTATCATTTGGATCAATATCAGTAGCTTCAGCTTCGTAATAAGTGACATCACCTTTTTTCTTATTGGCAAATGAAACAACTGGTTCCATAATTGATTTTTCATCAACTGTACCAACTGGACATGAAGGTAATAAAGGTGTAAATAAAAAATAATTTCTTGGTGAAATAATTATAACATTATATCTTGTTGAATCAATATGTTTTAAAAAAGAGATTGCACCCCAACCAGAACCCAAGATAACAATACTTGGTCTATCAGTATGATTTGAAATGATTTTTGGAGCTTTATGGAAAGAAGCTGAACCACTTGAAACTTTTGAATCACTTTGATTTAGGGCAGAAGCATTCAAAGAAACAGTAGTTGTTAAGGATCTTTGAAGAGATCTTGTCAATGCAGAGGATGCAGATCTGAGCACTGGGGCTCTAATGGATCTTGATGATCTAGCTAGTGTTCTGGAAAGCATAGTGTTGACCTATATGAAAATAAATTCAAGTATAAATAATTCAACGGAACACAGAGTCTCTTTATATCCTCGAGACTCTCAATGCGCTTTTCTTTTTCGCGCAGCTTCTCATTGGCCAACAAAAAATTCAAACTTTATTCGGTCTTCGGAATTTAGCGACAGATTAATAAAGATTGGATTAGTGGAATATTGAAAGAGAGATTGATTAAGAGTAGAGTAGAGTAGAGTAGTTGATGGGTAATAGTTGATTGATTGATTGATTGATGGTGGCTGGACACACGGCAGAGGGGTAGAGGTGCCTGTTTTGGTGGTGGTGGTGGTGGAGTCCTTCCAACTTCTCATCAATGGAATCCGGTCCATTGGCACATAGTGATCAGGCACTCAATCAGCACTCCGTAGAAATTATATATTTATTCCTTGCACCCTACTCGATAATTATTCTCATTAGTCCGTTTATTTAGACGTCACCATGTAACGAGTCATTCTCCACAAAACACTCATTACAATCCCAACACCCAAAATACTATACACAACAAAATCAATAAATTTTGTTACAAGTTTAATATTCTCCACTAAATGATTATAATAATCATTATTTAAATAATTTAATGTATCAACCAAGTATTGTCTCATCATCATATCAACCCCTATTATTCCAATAGTTATTAATGTTGTTTTGAAAAATCCCATAAATTGATAATTTAATAATTTAATTAAAATATTTGTCTTTACCGTTGAATTAAAAATTTTTATACCAATATAACATCTAATTAAAAAATTTAAAAGACAAAAATATGATAATAATTTCCCTATTATCAAGACACAAAGCCATATTATTTGATAACTTTTTTCAAAATAATTATAATTATATTGGAAATTAATATCAAATTTAATTATACCAATTAATGAAAATTGTAAAAAAATAAATAAACTAAATATAAAGATGAAAAAATTTAATATTTTATTTTCAATTGTTGTTGAATGATATGATTCTAATAATCTATTTGGTGTTTCATTTTTCTTTCTAAATATTAATTTCATTTTATATTTTGCTAATTCATCCTTTTTGGATTCTAATGCTTTAAGCATCTCAATCTCTGAATTTCTTCGTAGTTGATTTTGTAATGCTTCATAATCATACACAGTTTCTTTCTCGCTCATTTTTGTTGCTTCATTACAAATAAACAAGAATCAATTATCATGGCTACAATCGATATATATATACACCTTATTCAATTGTTTACAACGTGCAAATTAACTATCCAAGAAGTACTTTATGACTCTCTACATCAGGTTAATCTATCCACGTGCAGGGACTAGTCCGTGGTCTATGACCGGTCTAGACCCACTCTGTCCGTTAGTTTCCGGCAATTTTTATCCAATTTATAGAGCGATTTTCCTATTTTCAAAAGGGTCTTGTGAAATCAGGACTAGGTTCGGGTTGATTAACCGAGTTGTTAGTTAATTAGTTGACCCATGTGCTCAATTAATTCTTTTAAAGGTAAATAAATAAATAAACAGTTGAGTGGTGTACTTCTTATTGGGTATCAAGAGCTCGGTTGGATAAATGAGTGTGTAACCGATTAGTTGGTGAAACTATTCAATTGGTTTTCCCTCTATTAACGATTTGATGGAGGTGAGTTGGGTAAAATGGTACACTATGGATCACCAAAGATATTAATCCACTCTATAAATGTATCACCAATGTATTATGAATTGTTCAATTGGGTATTATGGACCCTTTTATGGATTCTTTAAAACGTTTTTCATCGGAACTTAAACTTTAATATTAGGTACCATGTCAATATGAAAAGTTATATAATTATCAAACATCCTTAAATGTATATAGATTATACCACATTTTTATAAATGAATATTCTTTAAACAGTTTGCATTGACATCATCATTAAGCAGTACCTTTATTGGTCATGTTTCAATACTTATACTTCACATCTTATCTGGTTACTTTTTATCACGTCTTTTGCATCCACATATAGACTAACTATCTTCATACCCTTAATACTTAACTATGCACACTACATCTTTGAATTGCTCACAAGCCTTACATTGAATATATACACATTTATGAAACCTACCCCATAATTATAAAATAATTATTATAGTCTTTATCATGTCATTCTAATAACATTTATTTTATTGCTACTATCTAAAAACTAAAGGCAACCAACTAAATAATAATCACCTAAACCTCTGTGGCTGATGGAGAGTACGAGCCACCAACCTCAACAGCCTCCAAGAGAATTCAAATTAAAGCCACCAACTTCATCTTTAGCCACTTTTCCATTAAATTTCTTCACCACAAGCCACAATCGTCAATTTCTCTATACAAAATTCTCAAGCCATATCACGTGAACACACACAAATTTAACAACAACAACATACATAACGCTGCTAATTCGTAATCATTAACCACAGTTTCGTACCGCAAAGCCATAATGATGTGGCAAATGAAATATCATATTGAAAAACTTATCTTCTTAAACTATTTATATACTACACAAATTATCTAGATCTTATCCATAGACTAATTTCGTATTCTACTAAAAATACGATCTCATAGAAAATGGTGAATATAGAATCTTCTCACTCTCAAAATTCAAGTGATCGAGTTCAAGAACTTTATCAATATCAAAATTATAATTCGATCCCAGTATTAGAACATAATGAGCCAACTGTAACTGTTAAAGATTGGGCTGGTCAATATTTCCATTCTCCAAAGGAAAAATCTATTCATTATGTTAGATCTTTATTCCCAATTCATAAATGGATCTTACATTATAATCCGGCTTGGTTATATGCTGATGTTGTTGCAGGTGTAACTGTTGGTGTTGTTATGGTTCCACAAAGTATGTCTTATGCTCAAATTGCAGGTTTAGAACCTCAATATGGGTTATATTCTGCTTTTGTTGGTGTTTTCATTTATTGTTTCTTTGCAACTTCAAAAGATGTCTCTATTGGTCCTGTTGCTGTTATGTCTTTAGAAGTTTCAAAAGTTATAACAAGAGTTCAAGCAAGAGATCCAACTTTAGAAGGTCCTGTTATTGCTACTGTTTTATCTTTAATTTGTGGTTGTATCGCTTTGGGTTTAGGTATATTAAGATTAGGTTTTATTTTAGAATTTATTTCAATGCCTGCTGTCTTGGGTTTTATGACTGGTTCTGCCTTAAATATTATTTCTGGTCAAGTTCCTGCTTTAATGGGATATAATAAAAAAGTTAACACAAGAGCTTCAACTTATAAAGTTATTATTAATACTTTAAAACATTTACCTGATACAAAACTTGATGCCGTTTTCGGTTTAATTCCATTAGTTTTATTATATACTTGGAAATGGGTTTGTAATGTTGGACCAAAAAGATATCCAAAGGCAAGATTATGGTTTTTTTATATTCAAGCTTTAAGAAATGGTGTTATTATTGTTGTCTTTACTTTAATTTCTTGGGGTTTAATTAGACATCATAAAGATGATAAAAAAATTTCAGTATTGGGAACTGTTCCTTCAGGTTTAAGAGATGTTGGTTTAATGAAATTTCCAGATAATATTATGGGTTCTTTAGCTCCTGAATTACCTGCTGCAACAATTGTTTTGTTATTAGAACATATCTCAATTTCAAAATCTTTTGGTCGTGTTAATGGTTATAAAATTGTTCCAGATCAAGAATTAGTTGCTATTGGTGTCACTAATTTAATTGGTACTTTTTTCAATGCTTATCCTGCAACTGGTTCTTTTTCAAGATCTGCTTTAAAGGCTAAATGTAACGTCAAGACTCCATTAGCTGGTATCTACACTGGTGCTTGTGTTTTATTAGCTCTTTATTGTTTAACTGATGCCTTTTATTACATTCCAAAAGCTACATTATCTGCTGTTATTATTCATGCTGTTAGTGATTTAATTGCAAATTATAAAACAACTTTAAATTTTTGGAGAATTGCACCAATTGATGCAGGTATTTTTTTAATTGCAGTTATTATTACTGTTTTTTCCACTATTGAAATTGGTATTTATTTTGCAATTGCTGCTTCTTGTGCTGTTTTATTATTTAATGTTGCATTTCCAAATGGTGAATTTTTGGGTAGAGTTAAAATTGCTCAAGTTATTAATCCAGATATTAAACCAAGTGATGAATATTCAAATGATTCAAATGTTGAAATTGATGAATATGCAAATATTGGTGCTAAATTTAAAGAAGTTGATGTTTCAACTGGGAAATCAAAAGAAGATCAATCAAGTAATCGTCATATTAAATATATTACAAGATGGGTACCATTAAGTAAAAAAAATTTAAATCAAGATTTAAATATTTTACCACCACCAAGAGGTGTTATTGTTTTTAGACCTTCTGAATCTTGGACTTATTTAAATTGTTCTCATCAATTTGATAAAATTTTAGATGAAGTTAAAAATTCAACTAAAAAGGGGAAAATTATTACAAGTATTAAAAATATTGATAAACCATGGAATGATCCTGGTCCTTTAAGATTTTTTTGGTCTAAAAAACCAATTGAAACAATTGATGAAAATGCAGATACAAGACCTGTTCTAAAAATTCTTGTATTAGATTTTAGTTCTGTTAATCAAATTGATGCTACTGGTGTTCAAGCTCTTGTTGATTTAAGAAAAGCTATTAATAAATATGCTGATCGTGAAGTTGAATATCATTTTGCTGGTATTTTAAGTCCTTGGATTAAAAGAGCTTTAATTACTGCTGAATTTGGTATTGAAAGAAATGATGTTAGAGCTAATAACACTTTTGTTGATATTGTTCAAGATGAAGAAGCTGTTTTCGGTAATCAATCTGCTATTGATACCACAACACCTTATTTCCATTTAGATTTACCTTCATTTGAAAATTATGAAGAAAATTAGAGTTTTGTTTGATATTTCAATTAGTCATTATTAGAATTTTTTGCATCAATTCTTTATTTTGTTATAAGTTACTTGATTTTATTATTATTATTGTTGTTGTTTAGTTTTTGGAGTATTTAATTATTTGTATTTATTAATTATAATGACTTATTATTATATTTAAAAAAGTGTAGAAAACTAGTTACATTTATTAAGTTCATTCTAAATCATCTTCTGGTATTAATGCACAATGTAAATCATACCATTCTTCACCACCATGTTTACATTGACTTACACCTTTTGTAATAAAACCAATTCTATTATAAAATGGTAATAAATTCTCTTTTGCAATAATGGCAATTTTTTCACCAACTTGTTGATTTGATAATTTTTGTATATAATCATGTAATAATAAAGTTGCTAAATTCTTTTTTTGATAATTTGGATCAACAACTATTGAATGTATACCAATTGTATTTGAAGATTCGATATGACCTTTTTTACGTTCATTTTCATCTATTATACTTCCTTTTGAATTCAATTTTGGAATCTCCATAGCTTCTTCAGTTATAAAATCACCAAATATCTTTGTTCCAAGGATATGACCAATTAATTTTTCTTTAACTATAGTAGATCTAGGTTCTGGAAGATAATCATCCGCATCACTATCCTTATTTTCATGTTCATGTTCAAGTTCATCATCATTCGTGCTTGTAGTTTCGTCGTCTTTCGTTAAATCATCCTTCTCATGATAAATTGGTTTGAATTCTCTAATAAATAAACCTGAAGATAATTCAGGACATGTTGTTAATCTATACTTCAACCCTTCTAATGAACATCTCTCCGAAGGTTGGAATCCCAGATTTTCCAATTCTTGCACTTGCTCAACATCCTCCAAATTCAATGGCCTGATAGCCAAATGTAAAGGTAGATCAGAACTCATTGCTTAACAATCACAATTAAACATACAAAGGGCTCAATATTATTATCATCGTTCCTTTGTTCTAATCAAACATTTTTAATCAACGAAAAAACCTCAAAGGACACCAAACATCCAGACACCAAATACACGGAAATTTACTGAAAATTGGGAAAACTTCAACTATTTGATAAGTGAGTACAAAGAGCTTTTGGTTACAATAAAAGAGAAAGACACACAAAGATGGCCACAGAGATAACAGAGAGCACAGCCTTGAACCAGATACTTCCATTGGAGTTGGTGGATAAGTGCATAGGATCCAAGATATGGGTTTTGTTGAGTGGTGATAAAGAGTTTACAGGAACCTTAGTTGGGTTTGATGATTTTGTTAATATGGTGCTTGAGGATGTTACTGAATAGTAAGTATATATGAAGGATATTGGATCTTCCTAGAGATGGGTGTACTAACTTTGCTCCAAAGTGATATTGATGGATCAGAAACAAAGAGAAGTAAAATACTATTAAGTGGGAATCATATTGTGATGTTAGTTCCAGGTGGTGAAGGTCCAAAGAAATAAGATTTGAAAAAGAATCAAAAACTGTACATTATAAAAGTCTATAAAAACAGAAATTGGTACTTTCATGTAGTTGAACTTTCAGTTAAAATATCAATATTTGTGGAACTTGCCCTCCAACAAATCAACATGAATACTGAACGATATGGTGCAAAACTTTGAGCAATATGTTGTACATAAAGATCATGAATAATTTTCCAATCTCTTTTTTTACCATCATCAAATTTTGATTTTTTCTTTTGAATTGAAGTATCAACTTCTTTTTGTGCCCTTTTAAGTAATTCTGGTCTATTTTCTAAATACCTAGATATACCTCTTGCAACACCTAAATCATCACTTGCAAAGATATCCAATCTATGTAAGGCAAATGTTAAAAACATCTTTGCACTCCATTCTCCAATACCTTTAATGCTAATAAGTTTCTCCAATATCTCTTCATCAGAGCTATTTTCGAAAATCTCTTGTGAAATCTCTTCGTTAATAAATTTGGTGGAGATTGATTTAATATATTCAGTTTTCCTCATTGATAAACCAGCAGCTCTCAAGATTTCATCCTTAGTGTTTATAACTTCTTTTGGAGCTGGGAATCTTCCTTCATTCCCAAACACAGAGACAAATTTGGCTTCAATTGATCTAGCTGCTGCACCACTAACCTGTTGACCTATTACACTTCTACATAATTTCTCGTAGTGTCCTTGATCCGTACTTGATGGAGTTTCAGAAGTAAAGAAAACCGGGAACGGTTGACTTATGATCAGAGGGTATAATGATGGATCTTTAGAAATAATATGTTCAAGACCCTTGATGAATTCAGAGCTATGTTGAGATTTGTAGGATTCTGGAAGTGATAAATCTGAAGGAATAGGAAATCTGTTTAGTAAATCAGCCTCTCTTTGCTTGAAAGTGATCTTTGAAGGACTCTTTGGAGGAGCTTTTCTTTGTTTCTTCTTTGGAGTAGTCGGGATAGGGATATCTTCGTCTTCAATAGGTCCCAGCTTATCAGAATCATCGGGGAAGTTTTGTACCAGATTAGCTGAAGATCTCAGCAATCTCTTTGTAGGAGAAGAAGCACTAAACGTTGAAGGCTGTGACATTCTGATTGATGGAATTCTCGAGAACAAATAGCTTCGGTGGCAAACTCTCAGCATCAAAGAGCCCTTAATCTGGTTGTGATTTGTAATTTTTGATGTAGGTCTCGGAGATGGCTCTTTTTTTTAAATGCGAAATATTTATGTGTCGTTTTGTTGATGTTTTGTTGATGGCAAAAGGTAACAACTTGATCGATTCATCAACAAAGAGCAAAACGATAAGATGGTGAGATTCACAGCATCGGTCGAGGATAAAGACCAGTTCTTCCCAATTGACATCAGTGACGAGCTGACTTTGCTGGACTTCAAGGCGTATCTCAGTGCAGAAAGCGATATTGATCCTAGTGATCAGGTATTAATACTCAACTCGAATGAATTGAAAGGTGATGATAAGACTCTCGCGGAATTGGGACTCAAAGATGACGAGTTACTAATAGTTAAGAGCAAGAAGGCACAACAGACAACTCGAGCACCAGTTCAACGACCAACAAGTAATGCAGGTGGCTCAAACTTATTGGATCAACAGGCTGAATCATTGAGACAAGAGATTTTGAATAATCCAGCTGCTAGAAGACAAATAACAACGTTGAATCCAGGAATTGAAAGGGTACTCGATAATCCTTCACAGTTCAGAGATGCAGTGATGTCTACTTTACAACAACAACAGAATTCAAATTTCCCAGGTGGCGCTTCACAAGAAGAATGGTTAAGATTACAAAGCGATCCTGATAATCCAGAAAGTCAAAGACGAATTATGGAATTGATTGAACAAGATCAGATTGAGGAAAATATGAGAAATGCTTTAGAATTCTCTCCAGAAAGTTTTGCTAGTGTTTCAATGTTGTATATAAATTGTGAAGTCAATGGCCATGCAATTAAAGCATTTGTGGATTCTGGTGCACAAACTACAATCATAAGTACAAAATTAGCTCAAGAACTGAATTTATCAAGACTTATAGACAAAAGATTTAGAGGTGAAGCTCGTGGGGTTGGGAAAACAGAAATATTGGGTAGAATTCATAGTGCTCCATTGAAGATTGAGAATCAATATATTCCATGCAGTTTCACTGTTTTAAATACTCCAGTTGATATGTTATTAGGGTTGGATAGTAAGTTTTTCTACATTTTTTTTTCCTTCTTTATAATGAATTCTATACTAACAAATCTATAGTGTTGAAAAGACATCAGGCAAATATTGATTTGAAAAGAAATGTTTTAGTTATTGCTGATATTGAAACACCATTCTTAGGTGAAGCAGATATACCAACAAACATATTCAATCCTTCAGCATCAATTGGTCAACAACTTGGTGGAGGCCCTTTACCATCATCCAACATTGAAAATAACGCTTCGAGACCCCCAGCAGCTAGTGCTGCAGCAAGAGCTGCTAATTCCAGAAATGAAACAAGTTCAAGTACTTCAAGACCAGCTGCAAATTTCGATGAAGCAACAATCAACAACTTGGTTGGATTAGGATTCAATAGAAACGAGGTTATAAGGGCCTTACAGCAAACTGGTGGGAACGCAGAACTGGCTGCTTCAATTCTTTTCTCTTGAAGAAAGAAATAATGTATATCAATTTGTAACATTTGAATATTTCCGATCATTTGTATTGATAAATTTTAATGTAGGATGACTTCCAATAATATCTTTAGATAAACCAGTCCATATCCATTGAACTTTATTCTCTGGAACTTCAATCTCAGCAATGAAGTTTTCAATAAATGCTCGATCGTGTAAATTAATCGAGTTTGTGTTTGCCAAAAATTCATTAAATATAGATACCGAAGACCAAAATGATAATTTCCTCAAACAAGCAATAGTTAAAGAAGAAACTTGACCACCATTTAGACAATGGACATATAATGGCGAATAATCAACATTTATCATTAATTGTAATGCTTTAACAACAGCTGAATAACCTATTGGAACTCCACGCTTCTTTCTTTTACCACCTTCTTTACCACATTCAATATGCACAAGCTGGATATTGTTCTGTCGAGCAAATTCATATAATAAATTATCGTTCTCAGGAGTAATTGGTTCAGGTGTTAATGATACAATGTATTTTAACCTTAGTCTCTTTAAGAATCTATAGTTGATTTCTCTTGGATATGAACCTCTGTAAAGGTTTGGCTGAAGAGCACTAAAACGCAATGGAGGAACCAGAGGACCAAGCTCACCAGCAGCCATTTTATTCAAGTTTCGTTGTATGAAAGGGGACCTAATTAACTGTTTGGAAGTACGTTGATTTAAATTTGTACCTCCAGGTTTAGCTTTTTTTTTTTTTAGATACTTTTCTCCTTTGCCATTTTGAAATTGAGAATTCATACAAACGAAAGAATTTAACAACGTTGTTAAATCAATTTCAACTTACAAATAGCTACTATTAGGTGGTCTTATAACAACAATAGCTGATAATTATGGACTTATTCTATGAACAATCTGCGGGCTCAAAGTCCAATGAATCTCAAGAAACGTTGAAGGCTAATCCTGATGATCCATCAAACGAAATCAACAAGAAGACAGAAGAATCATTTGAAAAGTTAGAAACTGAAATCTCAAAAACATACGATGCAATTGAATCTAAGGCATCAACATGGGGTGCTTCATTTGGTTCTTTTATCAGTAATTTAAAGGTGAATGATTACATAAATGAAACACGGAAACAAGTTGAAAACTTACATTTAGATCAGAAGGTCAATTTAACAAAATCCACTGTAACAAAGAAATTTGGAGAGATACAACAAAGAATTGTCAATGAAGAAAATACTACAAAATCTAAAAATATGTGGAGTTTATTATCTACAAAAACAAACACTTATCTTGATGAACTAGATAAAGAACTTGAACAAGTGGAAAATTTCGCTGGATCTTATGTCAATAGATTTGGTCAATTCATTAAAGAATCAGTTGTGGTTGCTCCTCCTGATGATGAGGATGAACTTATAGATGATTCAGAGGCCGAACTTTTGTTCAATGTCAAAGATGCCAAAGGAAGAACTCCAAAAGTATCTTCAACAAGAACAGAAGCTCAATTATATGCTCTTCATACTTCACCCGAACTTTACCTTACAACAGCAAAGGATGATTCTTTTGTAAAGTTTAAAAATGATTTCAAGCTTGATTCAAAGACTGAAGATATTGCTAACTTATTGAAACAAAATGTTGAATTGAATAAATTGTCCACAAAAATTGTCCCAGAAAAAGTTAGTTATGAAGAATTTTGGACAAGATATTTCTTTTTATATGACAAGATATTGAAAGAAGAAGTCAACCGTAAGAAACTTTTGAATAAAGAAAATGAATCTAAAGATACAAAAGCTGAAAATCTTCAGTGGAGTGATGATGAAGATGATAATGAGAATGCAAATAATCAAAGTCATGATAAATCCACTACATCTAGTGAGGGAACATATGAACTCAATTCAGTAAATTCTTCAACCTTAGATGTCACAAAACAAGCGAGAAAGGAAGAAACAGCTAAAAAAGCAGTTAAAGAAGATGCTAAGAATGACTCCAATGATGAAGATGACGACGACGATTGGGAGTAAGCGGAAGACTACTTTATATATATTTGCAACTACCATTATTCATTAACATTAATTCATCTATAAACTTGTAACTCGTTCTTTTTATTCATTTTTTTTTCTTAGTTGTGAACTCTTGTGTAAAATAAGACATAGGCATTGCTATTGACAACATGACTTTTTGAAACATCTCTCACAACTCTTGTATCATCGAAATAGCACCATTTCTTTGATGAGCCCTTCCAAACATAAGCAGTATAATGACCACTACCAAGAGTTCCAGAATGATTTGCAACTCCGTAAAGAGAATACTTGAAAGGCGGTGTCTGTCCTCTAACTGGGAAATTTAGAAGCTTTTGAGATTCATCTTTCGAAGATACTTTTGGCCAATATTCTGTAAGATCAATATCAAAGGGATAATTGATAAAGTGTGTAATTTTTTGATAATTCATACCAGCTCTAAATCTTTTCAAGTGTATAATCAAATTGGAAGGTAATCTAGTGATTGTGATTTTCTTTGTTGATTTCCGTAGCTTCTTGCATTTAGAGCAATGCCATCTATCATCTCCATCTAAAATTTCTAATTTAGTGAATTCTTCTAAACACTTGTCTAGAGGAATCTTGTTCAAAGAATCACGAGACAATGTTTCAGGAATAGGTAAACTTAATACTGAAAATGCTTGATATGTAGTTGAAGTTGTACCACACTCTAAACACTTCAATTGACTCATGTATTGCCCTTGGAAAAAATCCACAATGGTGCTGAAATCAGTTTTAAGATATCTTTCCCATTCGATTGTTGATGCAAGCCTTATTGGCATTTTCTCTCTAAAAATTTCTTCCTCTTCACTCAATTCTTTTAGTCTTGGCCTGTTACCTGATTCATTCAAGTCTTCATGAAGTCCGTCTAACACAAAATTTAAAAACTCTGAACAGTCCTGCTGATTATCATTTCTAAACATTGAATTTATTGAGCCCACTGCAATCTTAAAATTTTTAGGTTCATAGACAGATTCAGATTTCTTGAAAACTGACTGGGCAAGCTCTGCAAAAAATTTGGCCATTATTCCTTTGGTTCCTAACTTACTATTTATATTAACATGCTGTTTATAAGAACCATTCAAAAAAATCTGTAACAATGGGACAGTGCCTAGTAAGCATTGTATAATGCAATTCATATAACAAGAGTTCCCAATATTGCAAAGCCCTGTTGTACAGTGAAGCTCTTGAAGATTTAATGTGGTCGACTTTGAATCTAATGGCCTCAATGAGGGACTATTTCTTGAATTTAAGTCTTGAGGTGACAATATGTTCGATGCCCCATTGGCCTTTGGTGAAGAAGACGAAGAAGACACTGCTTTAGAAGTAGTTGATACTTTGCTTGAAGATCCCGATTTCAGTGGTAATAATTTAAAGCTTGCCGATCTCTTTACTGATGGAGCCTGGTGTCTTTGAGAATAAAATTGTGGCGTGGTTTGTTTTTGTAAAGATTCAGAGGATATGTGGAAATCGTTTTTTAAAGGGTTTGACAAGTAGTCATTGAAGTTTCTTGCAATTGGGGAATTTAATGATCGACTTTGGCTTGGTGTTCTTGAAATTAATCTCATAGGCTGTGACAGTTCACCATGATTGTGTCCAAAACTTGAAAGGCCATACTTGGTAACCCAGGCTTCTAGACCTCCGGAAAGTATCACAGGATTCCTCTTCAAAGGTTTTTCAAACGCTTTTTGAGACATAATTTTGAAGATTTTCTCTAAAGTTATAGAATCTTTAATAGTTTGAGAGTCTGTATCGTAGATTACCAAAAGCTCAAATTCAGATCTCTTGCTAAAAATCTCTTTTTCCGAATCAGGAGAAGTAATCAAGGAGAAGTTGGACACATCATAGTCAGTGTATCTTGATCTGATGGAGACAGGTTCAATGCATATGACATTTTCAGATCTTATGTGATTTTTATTAAATTCGTCTCTTGTTCGTATATCAATTAAGAGAATGTCAGTTTTGTGTTTATCGATGAGTACCTTTAAATCTCTTGGTTCAATATACCCAGACTCAAATTTGCTGAATACAACTTGCTTTTGTGGATCAGTGGATAGATATGAAGATGAATTATCTCTATTCTTCTCGATGCCATCAGAGTTCAAATGGTTTTTAATGTTTTGAAACTGTTTATCATTTAAAAGACTCGAAGTTAAGTCTGTATATATTTTCCAGTATTTTGCCTCTTTTTCTGATATGCTTGATTTGAATCGAGAATAATCGGGTAGATTGGGTATTTTATCTACCACAAAATCTGATGATATTTTATAATAAAGAAATGCTTTTTCGTAGTCTGGACCGTTCCTGCTGTCCACTTCTTTTCTATACTATTAATAGTTAGTACTTCATATGTTTCTGTGGTTGAGAGTAATAGAACAGACTCACATTTTCGTAAGCATCCAAAGACTCGCTGATGCATTCAACAAATGTTGAAGCTTCCGAATCTTTCATGAACTCATCAACAAGTTCTGTAAGTTCAGAAAGACTTTTCAATTTATGTGTCTTGCCATCTCCAGTCATCGAGGAGGTGTTTTTCCAGGATACCTATATGTAATATTATCGAGAAAAGTTCAAAAGGCTTTCCCAAAGAATATGATAACTAGGACTCAAAATTTGTGAGACACTCAGTGGTATATGGCAATAGTGTAAATTTCAACTCTACACGTATAAGAGATTGACTTTATAGAGATGTAAGCATTATTACAATTCCCGATTGTTTAAAGATTATTGACACACGTAAATTTGGCAGATGATTTGATAGTATCTCCAGATTATTGCACAATTACTTCAATCTAAGTCTACGAAAATTCTGTCAGCACATAAATAAGTATCAATTGTTTTGTATATCGTGGCTAGTAGTTAGCAAGCATTTCAGAGGTAGGTTTGGTTACATATAATCTTCTGGACGATTTTGCTCTTCAGCTGTTCTCTGACCTTTATCTTTCAAATCTTTGAACCCCTGAGCATACTTAGTAGATGATTTCTCTGAGCTCTGCTTTTTAGCAAATTCATCAGAAAACTTCTTCATCTCATTCAATTCCTCTTGACTAATTTCTTCGTTAAAAGCCTTTTGATCTGTATTCACATCCTTTTCTGTTTTGACAGTCTCATTTGTGGAGTGAGAATAGGTTGTTTTAGGGCGATATTGTATAGTTCTTGTTGAAATAGCAGTAGTTTTGGAGATAGTTTTCAAAGTATTTAATCTAAGTAATGATGACATTGTTGAATAAAAGATTTGTATATAATATAAAAAAAAGATCAAAAGTCAATTGAAGAGATCCTGCTCCATATATATATCAATGAGATGAGAAAAAACTCAGCCAATTAGCAAAGTTAATTAGTAAACCCACTCCGGTTGATTAATTTATCAGTGCTCAAAATATTATTATATGTCATATCTCACACTTATTTAGTTGTACAACAATAGATTGCTCTATTCTAGAATACGTAACTTTAGCAATGTTTACATAACATTTGGTTAGTGCAAACCCGATCAATTAAGACTGGGATTGTAAGGCACCAAACGTCTAATAATACAACTAGTGATTATATATAGCTGATTCGGCGTTTGATAGATTTGTCCATTTCGTTGTGTAATTCTAAAATCAGTTTTCTGGTAACATTAAATTTACTATGTCGTGTAATTTTTTTTTTTTTTTTTTGTTGTGTAATTGTAATTGAGAAATCAACTATGGACTCTGGAGCGTTGTAAGTTCATATTGTGAATAAAGTGTGTGAAGGCCAGCTCAAGATGAATGGAGAAATGAAAGATCTTAAAGATACAGATTATCATACTACATATGATATATCTGATATCAAGAAACTTCAATATTCTGAACTTTCAAAAGCGAAATTGGAGGCCGAGTCTGAGCTGAGAAGGGCCTTTGACATATTGGAAAAAGTGAGTACTTACTATGCGTGAATAGAGAACAGAGAAGTTAACAATTAGAATAATGTTTCAATGGAAACATCATTGATTACACACGATGGTTTTCCAAGATCAGATATCAATGTTTTGGAAATACGAAATGCTCGTGTAAAGATTATAAGGCTGCGAAATGATTTAAACGCCATCATCAATGAGTTGAGTGAAAAGATGCAATCCCAGTTTCACAATTCCAATAAAGAATCTGAAAGTAATGATTTGGGGATTCCATTTGCAAAAGTCACTGAAGTTGTGGCTAACAGCCCAGCAGATAAAGCAGTGAGTATCACTATGAATAAGATAGTTTTAAAAATAAGAAACTAACAAACCATATTAGGGCTTCAAATATGACGACAAAATTTTGATCTTTGGAACTATAAGTGCTGTGAATCATAATAATCTACAAAATATCGGGATTTTTGTAAAGAATAACATCAACGTAAGTTCATGGATAACTTTTTCTATATCTCAAGCATTTTCTAACTATTAACAAAATAGAAGCCAATTGAGGTCATGGTTTTGCGAGAATCACAAAAGTTGCATTTAGAAATAAAACCAACAACTGACTGGCCAGGTCAAGGCTTATTAGGTTGTCGAATAACTCAGATTTAAAACATATCAACATTCACCCACCATGTAATGTAGAGGTAAATGCGATAGTATCTCCTGCTTCGAGCTCATATGACTCTTCTCCTTCTAGTTCCCAATCTGTATCGTTGATTAGAGTTAATATACCTGGGCGGCTATTAAGTTAGTATAAATACACACAATTCCTTTTCTAAAAAATGTTTTACTTACACAGTCCCATTTTCAAGAAAGACATCAACATCCTTCGGATCTTTAATCATATTCTCAGAAATATACCTTATGAGATCTCCCACATTAGAGGCTGAACCATCCTCGTTATCTGGTAAACTTATTTTGTGATATCTTTCGCTTCCAAAAATGACGTCCAGTCCACCACTGCTATGCGTTAGCTACCTAAGGAAGATGAGTTACCTAATGAGAGACAATAATACATACAGGAACTCAAGTTTAATTGGCAAAGGCATTATTATGGCCTTATTCTTTAGGGATCTTCCAACAGGTACCAACAATGTATTTGGCTAATGTTGTGAATATAATTTTTTTTTTTTTTTGCGTCACTGGTAAACCCGATCACCAAAATTCAAACCTATACACACAAAGCGTACTCAGTCAGATCTTGCAGATATACCAGTGATTCAATGCTTTCGGGTTTAATTGAAATTGATAGGTCCTAATCACCAACCAATGAGATTTTACCAGATAATAAAGAATGTTGAGGCTAACATACAACAAAACATCAAATCTTGGACACTTTTTGTGTCACTTTCAGACAGACCCTTACTGTCATTACACAAAAGGAATTCTATTTGAAAACTATTTTCCTTCAATAGATCTGATACGGATCAACAAGTGATAGGTCAGACAAAGAACACAAGCACACAGAACACAACCCAAAGAACACATACTAATAGAGAGATATCAACGACTATGAAATTGAACTTAAAATTTTGAAGACTTCTCAAGAAGACACAGCGAAAAACCTACATTTTTAGCACTAACAGACCACAAACTGAAAAGACTCCCGAATACACTACTCCAAGTCATATGAACTTTGTTGAAGGATAAGAACCTCCAGAATTATTACATGCTCGCACCATAACGTGCATTGACTAACAAGAAAGCCATGATCAGATCCACTCTTCGAGAAACACACCCTTGAAGATAGATAGATAGAAAGACAGAGAAACACAGAAAAGAAGCAACTTCTCCAGAGGATGCAGTCAACTAAGAAGAACTCCTCCCGCTTGATTGTATACTATAACTCTAGACTACAATTATTCACTTAGAAGCCGACGTAGAAGTTTGTAATACACACAGTGGAAAAGGCACTCTGGAGATTCTTTCACAACGCAAACAACACCGTAAATGTAAATGGAACACAAAAGTGATAGATACATATGGCGAGTGCGAGGTCCTACACTTTAAGACCCCCAGACTACACAAATCCAAAGCGATTAATTGGAAGCACTTGCAAGAAAAGACTTAGCTAAATCAAAATCATGGCGAATACCCTAAGTTCATGACTGTGCTATCATTCTCAGAGGCAGGAAGTACTGGCCCAAGAGGAACTCCGGATTAGGCAAAGTTGAAAAGCACAGAGTTCGAGTAATGTAGTTCCCATTTCCGATATCCTATCCTCCCTAAGACATATTATCAGGGCGGATTCATGTAATCCTGGGAACTATGAGAACCATCTCTCTTATAAAGTTAATAGTGCTGGATAGTAGATCTTTTACTCCGGTGTGTTCAACGCTAATACATCCCTGTGGAAACCATTTTTATTGTAGCAATGTAAGAAAACGCAAGTGAGTCAAGTAGGAGGGAGCGCATTGAATGTAGAATACTTAATAAAATTCTAATGAACGAAAGTCTGATGGAAGTGGTATCCAGAGTTTTCTTTTGGGTTGCCGCAGAATATTTATTAGTTGGTGGGGAGATGCAAATAGCCGATAGTAGGATGCCCTGGTAGTATTTTCATTGTTCCTTAGGTTTACGCTATTTGTTGACCCAGCAACGTTTCCTAGATGTAGGTCTAGAGAATATTCTAAACGTTAGTGGTTACTATGGAGGTGTGATATTGATTTTGTAGCGATGTACCCTACGATAGCTGTAAAGTCATATCTAATCCCTGTCGTTTTAATGGAATATTGGTCGCTGCTGTGATGTTTGACAAGTAATACGTGCTAGGATTCCAGTGTCGCAGTTGTTTCCATATATATTAGTATCATGTGCGATTGACTGACTGGAGTAAGGATTATAGGTGGATGCCTTTGTAGTTATGTGCCCTCTTTTCGTTATGAGAGTTTGTGTAATGATATATAAGAGCTTTGTGATTATAGGCTTTACTGGTCAATATGGGTTGCCGAGATGCTATGTGTAGGAGTTATTACGAGATTATTTTTCAGTATAATAGGTGTTCTGTTATTTTGCCTAAGTTTTCGGTTAGAGTTTGCCCGTCTCTGTTTAATGCGTTTATTTATTGATAAACTGAAAGTCTATATATCGAGGTTAATTTTCATCCTACGTAGTGTTTTATGTATGATTTATGGATATTGATGTCTCATGTGTTGGTGGTTGACTTCTGTGTATCTTATATTTTATTTGGTTTTGTGCCAGTTTTGGTATCATCTATTTTTACAAGGGAGGACTTAAACGAGATTTCCTCACATCTTTATTTCGATGGTGTTCTTATTTAGGTATTTACGTCAAAGTGCCTAATAGAAGAACTAAAAAAAAATATCAAGTTTGACGTTTTTGAATTCATCCAAGTTCCCTATCAAGTCCCCTATCAATATTGTATGATGAGTTTTAATGTGTCTGGAAGTTTAAGGGTTCAGTGTTCAGTTTGCATCATTTGTTCTACGCAAAAGTTGTTGGTACGATGAGACTCTCTAATAATATACAACTAAGACTGATCAATAATTTAAACTGAGGTTGTTTTCTTTTTCTCAGCTTCTTTGTTCTTTTCTTCTTCAATCTTATTAACATATTCAACTATTTCATCATTGCTTAAAGTTTCAACTTTGTTAGGCAGTAATATGGATATCTCGATATTTTTAGCACCTGTCTGAACTACCTCTAACAAACTCTTGATTGCCAACAAAACTGTCTCCTCCTTTGTAAGTTCATCGTTGTAATTCTTTTCTAGGAACTCACGGACCGTTTTACTGCTTCTTCCGATAGCGTTAGCCTTCCATGCTGAATATATACCGGATGGCTCTGTTTGATATAGTTTTGGAACATTGTCATTTTCATCAAAGCCAGCAATCAAAGTTGCAATACCAAATGGTCTCACACCACCAGATTGGGTATATCTTTGTTGCACACCAGCGACATATTTGGTCAAGTAGTCAACAGTGACTGGGTCTTCAAGAGTTAATCTGTGCGATTGGGCTTCCACTCTCGCCTTATCGACCAATATTCTGGCATCAGCGTTTAATCCAGCAAAAGCTAAAAACACATGGTTGTCAATCTTGGTGATTTTACTTGGAGTTATACGTGGGTCTTGTAATTTTAAGGTACTACGTCTTTCACAACCTAAGACGACAACATCTTTACCTTTGACACCAACAGCACAAGTACCTCTTTTCACAGCTTCTGAAGCGTATTCGACCTCTGTATTATGTTAGAAGATTCAATTGAGTAACTGGAAACCGAGAACCAATAATTACTTACGGAAAACATGACCATCAGGACTGTTGGTTGTTAGTAACCGATTTATGAAGAGTGGCGAGAATCACATCGCTCAATTGCAGATTTTGGGATAAAACTCACCTGAAAATAGACAAAGCACGATCGTATCCACTCATAATTTACTGCTCTATTTCAGTTTCTAGTATGAATCGAATTTAGTTCCAATTCAAGTCAATTGGATCTATTAATTGATGAGTGGATCAAAGATACTATATTACATTTCTTGAAGTTTATTACCACAGACAAAACTATCCGGGTAAAATTCGCGAATTATCATGATGATCAAAGATGAAGCGCCTGTACGTTGATGAAGACATCTTCAGAAACTAAAATGCTTATAGCCAAAGCTTCTTTCGCAGAGCTGAATAAAATTTCAAGAGAGTTAAGAGATGAAAGTAAAGAATGCTCAACCAAAAGAGAAGGCTCAGAAAAAGCCTGCCATACCGAACAGAGAAGGGTTTTCGAGGGCATCATTTCTGTATCAAGCGTCTCAATCATTCGTAAGAAAGAATGAAGCACTCTCCAGAATATACTCAAGATCGATGAATTCTGTGACTAAGAAGACGGTTCTCAAACTTTCTCCAACACTGAAGAGAACAATTTGCAAACAATGTAATAGGCTACAAACACCTGGAATATATGCATCAATACGAGTAGAAAATAGTGACAAACCAAGTGAGGTATACCAAGTTAAGTGTAAGTGTGGCGAAATCAAACGTTATCCAGTAGGGAAAGATAGAAATTATGAATTGTTTGCTACGAGGGACGAGAATATATCATGTTAATGAGTAATGAAGTTTTTTTTTTTTTTTTTTTTTTTGATTAAGAAAAGCAAATAATAGATACCTTTTCAATTTTATGAATAATGACGTTAGGTTTAGTGTATTAAAATAATAAATATCTCTACGTGGAAGTAAAATCATAACTCATACCGCTTTTTCTATACGCGCGAAGTGTATCAATCTTCACCATAATTCTTGCTCAAAGGCAACATCTGTGTTCACAAAACTATAACAGCTTACTTTTTTTCTCAAGCATTCTTCTTTGTGGATATACCTTTTAAAGTGGTTAGTGATATTGACAAATCTTTATTCCATCTCTATTTACTTACTCGTGACCCTGTCCAGTTGTAATGGAATCCTATTTCGTGAGCTATTATTTCCCCAAAACCAAGCATCAATCCGTTTATGAATGGAAGTATCAAATTTATAGAGACTCTTCCTAAGAATTTGGCAATGGAAAAAGCCTCGTGTTCATATGATGAGTCTGTACTAGGAACAATTGACTCCTCTTCTATCTCAACAACCTCCTCCTCCTGTACGCTCTCAGATGCTTGACCAGTCCCAAAATCTTGTTCAATTATCTCCTCCGAAACTTCAATTTCTACTGATGATTCAGGAATGTCACTGTATATCGCTGCCATCTTTCTAACAAGTCAATCCAAATCGTCCTTAAAGATCAAAGTAGTTTGTCGGTCAAAGGGTCAATTGATGTGTTTGATTGTAAGTTCACATTTCAAAAAAATACATACAAAACAAAAATTGATTAAATAAGCATGAAGCTCAAAATGGTAGATTGATTTTTTTTTGACGATTTAGTCATGATCAAGCATCCAAAACGGAAAACCTACAGAATCTCTATCAAAGTTAATACTCTTCAACTAAACATTTACTTGGTTCTTATACTCTCAGGGTTTGAATTGG